>CAUYON010133847.1:0-10228 GCA_963573935.1 Arctocebus calabarensis
CGCCTGTAGTCCCAGCTACTAGGGAGGCTGAGGCAAGAGAATCACTTAAGCCCAAGAGCTGGAGGTTGCTGTGAGCAGTGTGACGCCACGGCACTCTACCCAGGGCGATAAAGTGAGACTCTGTCTCTACAAAAAAAAAAAACAAAAACAAAAACAGTAGAAGATCTAATACATACCCACATAAGTGAAAACCTCAAATCAATTAAAGATGAGGGGCAGGGAATGAGGGAGTGGGAGAGGGAAGAGAGGGATTACATTATATGGCACACCTTTTGGGGCAGGACACAACTATAAAGAGGGACTTTAATTAACAGATGATAACAATGTAGGTGGTGTTCATAGCACAGTAGTTACAGTGCCAACCACCTGCACCAAGGGTGGTGGGTTCGAACCCAGCCAGGGTGAGCTAAACATCAATGATGTCTGCAATAAAAAAATAGCTGGATGGTGCCTGCAGTCCCAGCTACTTGGTAGGCTAAGGCAGGAGAATCGCTTAAGCCAAAGAAGAGTTTGAGGTTGCTGTGAGCTTTGATGCCACAGCACTCTACCAAGGGGGAAAGCCCAGAGGGTCTCCAGGGCTTGGATCCTTTTGCTTGGTCTAGTTGCAGGTCATACAAATACACACCTAAGAGAGTGAGCTTGCCCAGCTGTTTAAGTTACACCTCAAAAAAAAAAAAAAAAAAGAGGGGCTCAGCGCCTGTGGCTCAATGGGCTAAGGTGCCAGCCACATACACCTGAGCTGGCGGGTTCGAATCCAGCCCAGGCCTGCCAATCAACAATGATGGCTGCAACTAAAAAATGGCAGGGCGTTGTGGCAGGCACCTGTAGTCCCAGTTACTTGGGAGGCAGAGGCAGGAGACTGGCTTGAGCACAGGAATTAGAGGTTGCTGTGAGCTGTGATGCCACACAGCACTCTATCCAGGGTGATAGCTCGAGGCTCTGTCTCAAAAAAAAAATTTAAAAAAATGAGGAGACTCAGAACACAAATTCCTTCAACGTATCCTAGGACAGGGGTAAAGTGTTGAGGAGTCAAATCTAGCAGCCTGTTTTTGCATGGCCCTCAAGCTAAGAACTCATTTACCTGTGGCCTGTTTTTGCATAACCCTCAGGCTAAGAACACATTTACATAAATGGGCATCTGTTATCTTCAGATCTGCACAGCACCTGGTCCTTTACAGAAATAAAGTCTGCTACTCTCAGTTCCAAGAAAACTAAGAGGCTGGGAAGGACTTGAGTTTTCAGGTGACAGTGATTTTTTTTTTTTTTTTTTGGTAGAGACAGAATCTAACGCTGTGGTGTCACACAGTTCACAGCAACCTCCAACTCCTGGGCTTAGGTGATTCTCTTGCCTCAGCCTCCCGAGTAGCTGGGACTACAGGTGCCCACCACAACGCCTGGCTATTTTTTTGTTTTACAGTTCAGCTGAGGCCGGGGTTTGAACCCGCCACCTTTGGTATATGGGGCCAGCGCCCTACTCACTGAGCCACAGGCACTGCCCAATAATGATTTTTTTTACTGCCTGAATTACATGTTTTTTATTTTATTTATTTATTTTTGTTTACTTTTTTTTTTTTTTTTTGAGACAGAGTCTCACTATGTCGCCCTCAGTAGAGTGCCCTGGCATCACAGCTCACTGCAACCTCAAACTGTTGAGCTTAAGCGATTCTCTTGCCTCATCCTCCCAAGTAGCTGGGACTACAGACAGGCGCCTGCCACAAAGCCTGGCTATTTTTTGTTGCAGTTGTCATTGTTGTTTAGCTGGCCCAGGCTAGTTTCAAACCCACCAGCCCAGGTCTATGTGGCTAGCGCGGTAACCACCGGCTCTGAGCCTACATCCGAGCTGCCTATGTGATTTTTTTTTTTTTAACATATATATATATATTTTGAGACAGAGCCTCAAGCTGTCACCCTGGATAGAGTGCAATGGCATCACAGCTCACAGCAACCTCCAATTCCTGGGCTCAAGCGAGTGTCTTGCCTCCGCCTCCCAAGTGGCTGGGACCACAGGCGCCCGCCACAACGCCTGGCCATTTTTTGGTTGCAGCCGTCATTGTTGTTTGGCGGGCCGGGGCTGGATTCGAACCCACCAGCTCAGGTGTACGTGGCTGGCGCCTTAGCCTGTTGAGCCACAGGCGCCGAGCCTAACATATATTTTTTTGTTGCTCTTTCTTTCTTTTTTTGAGACAGAGCCCTAGGTAGAATGCTATGGCCTCGGAGCTCAGAGCAACCTCTAACTTCAGGGCTCAAGCAATCCTCTTGCCTTAGCCTCTCAAGTAGCTGGGACTATAGGTGGCCGCCACAATGCAGGTTATTTTTTGTCACTTTTGCTCAGGCTGATCTTGAACTGGTGAGTTCAGGCAATCCACCTGAGGAGGCCTCAGCCTCCCAGGGTGCTAGGATTACAGGAGTAAGCCACCATGCCGGGCCTAAGTTATTTTTTAAATTAAAGCATAATTTTCATATCATTCGCAGCTTTTAAATGTAAAATTTGATGAATTAAGGCCAATGCATTCACCCTTAAATTACGTTTTAAATTTTGTATTTTCTGTTAATTCTTGCGTGCTAAGCAGGGGTGCCTTTTATGTTGCCTTTTACATTTTTCTGTGTTGAACTGAGTAACGAAATTTCAATGTTACTTAAAACATCTGAAAACCTTAAGAATATGGAAGCCCTGGACACCCTTAAGGTGGGGGCTACCAGCGAGGAACCAATGCAAAGAACATCTTATAAATTCCTTCAAGATTCCAGGTTTCGTCCCAGCCTTCCCCTGGGTGACTCTGAGGAGGGGGGTTGCAGTCTCAGGCCTCAGTTTCCCCACCCGTAAAGCCCAAAGGTAGCCGAGGGCTAGATCACGCGCTTTACTAACCTCAGTTTAACTCACTGTAAAATAAGAATTAACAGGACCTATCTCCTGGTTTGTTACGAAAGGAAGCAAAGAGCTTAGTAAGCGGTCGACAGATTGCCATTATTCTTGTTATTAAGTTATATGGGATTCCTGGGCTTCGCTTCCTGTCACAGAACGGGAGAAACTGAGGCCCGCTTGGGTCCCCGGCGCCCAGCCCCCACCTCAGCGCACCGAAGTCCTAGACCTTGGGATTCCAGTGTAGAGCGACACTGACCAGACAATCCTCTACGAGGCAGGTTCCGCTTGTAGTCAATGGGACCATAGCCCCCGGGAGGAGGCATGTCTTGCTTCACCTTCGACGCCGCCATACTTGCAGGACGCCACACTTCCGGACGCGGAAGGAAGTGACGTAAAGCCGCCGCCATGCTGAGTGTGGCAGAATCACCGCAAACCTCTCCCTTCGCTAGGGAACTGAGGCGTTGGTGTGGCTACCCGATGGCTCGGGAATGTTGGGGTGGCTTGGCCCAAGTCCAACTATGCGGCCAAGCTAGGGCCACAGAGTCCTTATTTTCTACTCTCGCAGATAGGGTTATGATTCAGTCTCAAGGGAGCCCTGGTCCTTGCTCTAAAAGCCCTCGGTTTCACCTTCCCTCGGGGGTAATGTATAAGCCATTAAGAAACTGGAAGCTCACAGAGCCAAATTCTCCAGTTATGCTCCCTTTTCTCGTTTTCACCCCTCACCCTGGGGAGCTCTGCGGGAAACCCAAAGCTCCACATAGTCACCGACTAGGTACATGAAGTTGAGAGACAGCTGCTGCTCAAATTCGGACTCACATGGAGGAACCACAATCGCAGGAACGGACTGTGCTCTCCCGTGGTGGTCGGAACCCCTTACTAGTTCCCTCTCATCAGAAACTGACCATTCAGGGCAATTATGAGTCACAAAGCACGAGAGGCTTGGCGGCCTCGTGGACCCCCACCCAGACGCTGAGTGACGCCCACGGTCACTTCACAAGGCAGAAATTGTTACAGAGGTAATAAAAGGCAACGCGGCGGCCAGGGCCTGGGAGTGGGCACATGGGGGTGCGGGTGTGCAGGTGCCAAGCGCCATGGGTTAGGCCCGAGATCGGAGTCCGGCCGCCCCCCGACAGCAGCCGCCTCCTGCTCCCCCAGCGCCCCAGGCGCCACCATGTCGGGCGACAAACTCCTGAGCGAACTCGGCTATAAGCTGGGCCGCACGATCGGAGAGGGCAGTTACTCCAAGGTGAAGGTGGCCACGTCCAAAAAGTACAAAGGTACGGTGGCCATCAAGGTGGTGGACCGGCGGCGAGCACCGCCGGACTTTGTCAACAAGTTCCTGCCGCGCGAGCTGTCCATCCTGCGGGGCGTGCGGCACCCGCACATTGTGCACGTCTTCGAGTTCATCGAGGTGTGCAATGGGAAGCTGTACATCGTGATGGAAGCCGCCGCCACCGACCTGCTGCAGGCGGTGCAGCGCAATGGGCGCATTCCCGGAGCGCAGGCGCGCGACCTCTTCGCGCAGATAGCTGGCGCCGTGCGCTACCTGCACGATCATCACCTGGTGCACCGCGACCTCAAGTGCGAAAACGTGCTGCTGAGCCCTGACGAGCGCCGCGTCAAGCTCACTGACTTTGGCTTCGGCCGCCAAGCGCATGGCTACCCAGACTTGAGCACCACCTACTGTGGCTCAGCCGCCTACGCATCACCAGAGGTGCTCCTGGGCATTCCCTACGATCCCAAGAAGTATGACGTGTGGAGCTTGGGCGTCGTGCTCTACGTCATGGTCACCGGGTGCATGCCGTTCGACGACTCGGACATCGCCGGCCTGCCCCGGCGCCAGAAGCGCGGCGTCCTCTACCCCGACGGCTTAGAGCTCTCTGAGCGCTGCAAGGCCCTGATCGCCGAGCTGTTGCAGTTTAGCCCGTCGGCCAGGCCCTCTGCAGGCCAGGTAACACGCAACAGCTGGCTCCGCGGGGGAGACTCCGGCTAGAAGCCGAGGTTCCCGCCATTCCCACCGCCCGGAGCTCTAAGCTAGCGTAGCGCACGCGCGAGAGGCGGCTTCCGAGAAAGCTCGAAGCCGCTGCGCGGTGCGCGCACGCGTCCTCTCCCTTCCCTTCCCCACCAGGGTGGGGGCCACAGTTGCCCCTGTTCAGAATCTAGACCCTCCGCGATCCTGAGAGCTGGAGGGCGCACGCGCAACTTCGATTCCCCGCGAGAAAACCCCAAGAGGGGCGACGCGGGAGGAGACGGAAACATTGCGCCTGCGTGGAATGAGCGACGGCTCAGAGGCTGGAGTTGGCTGCCTGGGAATTCGGTTGGCTAGCAGATGTTCGCTGAGGGCTGCCCTAGCCAGTCAGCCGCTGATGTCGGGTTCCCGGTTGGAACCTGCAATAAACTCGCTCTTCCTCGCACTTGGCTCTAGCAGTGGCTCCCTTTTATGGAGCAGCGGGGAGGGGTCGCTCCCCTGGGGGAAGGGGGACACGGTCTCCCATTTTAGAGTCAGGCAGGTTGAACTTTTAAGAGGAAGTTGGGAGGATTCAAATCCGGATCTGTTGTATTTAATGATAGAAGAGCGGGGGTGGGGGGACCTACTTGTCTCGCCGTACACTGAGCATTTATAGATGGGGAAACTGAGGCCCACACGGATGGCACTTGCCCAAAGGCAAAGCAGTGATTTGAACCCAGATCTAGCTGAAGTGGGGTCGGGGTGATCGAAGCCCTCCTTTCTGAGGGCTCCTTCGCTCTGGGTAAAAATATGGGGAGAGTCGGAATTGGGCATGAGTTAGCCCCGTAGACTTGTCCATTCAATCCTGTGTTAATGTACTCATGCATTTTTTTTTTTTTTTTTTTTTTGGAGACAGAGTCTCACTGTTGCCCTCGGTTAAGTGCTGTAGCGTCAAGGTTCAAACAGCAACTTCAAACTGTTGGGCTTAAGTGATTCTCTTGCCTCAGCCTCCCAAGTAACTGGGACTACAGGAGCCTGCCACAACACAGGGCTATTTTTGTTGTTATTGTTTAGCAGGCCTGGGCCGAGTTTGAACCCACCAGCCTCGGTGTATGTGGCTGGCGCCTAACCACTGAGCGACAGGCGCCAAGCTGAGAGTTGTGCGTTTCTTGAGCACCTGCTGTGTGCCAGGCCCTAGAACTCAGTGAAAAGACTTGGGCCCAGCCCTGCCCTCAACGAGGAGAAAAGTGAAAAGTCAAGTAAAATAAAAGAATGATGTGTAAAGAAAATAATTGTAAGTTGTGTTAAATGCCAGGTGGGGATGGGGAGGGTTCGAGGAGGGAGTTCAAAGGTGAGACATTTGAGCTGATCCTTGAAGGAATCAGCCATTGGAAACTGCAGAGGAAAAGCGTTCCTAAGAGAGAACAGTGCTGGTGTGTGTAAGGCCAGAAAGCTCCTGTGACTGGAATAGGAAGGGAGGGAGAGAAAGCAGAGGGGTAAAGGTGTATGGTGTGTGTGTGGGGGGACGATAGAAAACCTGACCCTTCTGGCTTACAAGGGCATCTCTTCAAGCCTCTGGCTCCCTACCTGGAAAAGGGTCAGGAAGCCATGCTCAGGGCTGTTGGGAGAGGCTGAGCCCAGATCCTTCCCAAGGCTCCTACTGCTCTTAGAATAAAAACCAAACCCTCCCATTGCCTTCCCTCTCCCATGTCCAACTGTACTGCCAGGCTTGGTTCCAGGGTGCTCACACTGACACTTTTCTCCTTTTCATTCTAGACTTGGCTTAAAAATATAACTTTGTTCCCAATACCCTGTTCTTTTCCTCCTTGCCCTCCTCAAAAAGTGCCATGTATTTTTGTCTGGAAAGCTACTTCCACATCTGCAGGGCTCTGGGGCTTCACCACTGATGAAATCTCAATTCAGAGGGGACAAGGTCTGAGGGAAAAGGATAGTCATCCCATTTTCAACTGGAAAAGCTACATGAGCCCATGACCCAGGGACTGGCACCCAGATTCCCTCCTCCACCACCACCACCACCCCCAGTCCAAGAAAGCACACAGGCTTGCCTGAAGGCCAAGAGCCAAGCCCAGGGATGCCAGTCTGGGTATGTTAAGGGTGAAGCAGGATAGGCTCAGGTTCAATTTCTGCCATGTCCTCTACTAGCTCTGTGCCTTGCCCAACTTAGCTGTGGGGAGGGTCATCAGCCCCTAGGCTGGAGGCAGGGATGCCTAAAACACAATGAAGAACAAAAAGCACCTAGGAAAACAGGGTGACCCCTATTATAATGCACCCTGGAATTCACCAAAGTGATCCCAGGTCTCATCTTATGAATAAAATTAAAAACTGGCAGTATCATCACTTCTTTGGCTAAGTGCAAAATCGCCAATATCTGAAAACAAATATTCACCATTTCACAAAGGAAATCCTTCATTTTGGAGGCAGTATGGTGAATCCATCTGTTTAGAACTCATATTAATGCCGAATCTTGCAGCAAATTAACCATTGAGGTGCCAGGCCTGAAAACTGCTCTAGGAAAACCCACCACACCACTCTGGTGTAAAGGCTGAGAGATGGGCAACCCCCCCTCCCTACAAAGCCCTGGTTCCAGGGAAGAGACCAGAGGGGACCAGAGGGACTCCAGCCCAGGGAGTGGGGAGTGAGTTCCAAAACAAGCCCCAGAAGCAGAGGCACCCCATCCTTTGCTTTCCCTGTTAACAAAGTCACCCTTCACCTTTCCTCCAAACTGTCCCTGAAGCTAGGACAAAACAAAACAGGAAAACAGGGGCTCAGGAGACAAAAGAAAAATCCAGTCCATGTACCAGCCATTTCTTTATTATCCTTCAGTCTAAAACTTCCTCATGATATAATGTATAGCCACTGATTCCAGCCTCTTTATTGGAACTTCTGTTCTTGTGGCAACATTTTCTTTTTCTTTTCTTTAAACATGTTTTATTATCAAAGATTCAGAATCACAATAAATAGAAATGACAGCCTCTCCCATCTCCAACCCCTCCTTTCCCCAAATACCCTGCACTAGTGTAAGTAACCATCTACTACACTTTCTTTGCTAAGGATTATAAAATTGTTAGCTTTTTCCTTTAGAAAAAGCTCAACCTAAGTCCTCTAGGTTAACTTCATGTGCAGCATTAACTCAGGCATCAATGAAAAACCCTATGCAGGAGCAGCAAGGACCATCTTTTGCATTACGGTGAGAATACACAGAAAATTCTTCCATGTCCCTCTGGCCTAGGAGAATGGAATGTGGGACTTGGGAGCAAAACAGCACAAGAGGGCTGGACTAGATCACCTCCCTCCCTCTGTCCTGGTACAATCTTTTGCTTCACTAAAGTCCTTTAAGCACAGATAGGACCAGAAGATGCTCTGGGTGCTGCCTGTTGAACCCCGAGAAGGGCCATTCTGGGCCTGGTCAGAGGTGTGGTTTCTGATGTCATTGTGGAGTCTCTAGGATGAGATTAGGGTGGTCAGAACGAGTGGCTCCAAATGGACACTCAGCCATTTCAATACTGTTCCCCATCCCTCAAATGGAATGAGTGAGCTCTGAGATTTTCTCACTCTAGTCCAGAGAGGCCAACACTGAGAAGTTTCCAGTTGCTGTTGGGGCCTCCCAGCACAGATAACTAGAAGTGGGGCCTCTCACATTCTTACAACTGGCAGGAGCCAGATCTTGGCAGGGCTCTGGGGGCACAATGGAACCCTAGCATACTGGCACCTGGCCAAGAAGAGTGTCTGGTTTTTGAGGGTGAGATTTTCTAATGGATATAACCCCCTTAACATCAATAAATACCCTTTCCTGGCTTGTCCAAAACCCCACACCCAGAGAAGTACTTAATAATGCCTTCATCTGTAACAACAAAATTCATCACAGAACCACCTACTTGGGGCTTATTATAGAAGTTACACTGGAAAGAGGGAACTAAAGCAAAAAATGGGGTAGATTTGAGATAGTAGTAATGAAGGAAAGATTAAGGCATCTCACATTCTTGCCCCATTAAAAAAAAAAAAGATGTTCATTTCACATTATAGTCTGTGATGGGAATTAACATCCCTGGAGACATGGGGCTGGAAGCTAGAGCCAGCCAGGGCCCCAGCCAGCCATCCTTGTCCCTTCAAAGAGCAACCATCTATACCAGTGGTTCTCAAACTTCCTAATGCCTCCTAACGCCACGAGCCTTTAATACAGTTCTTCATGTTGTGGTGACCCCCCAACCATAAAATTTTCGTTACTACTTCATGACTAATTTGCTACTGTTATGAATCATAATGTAAATATCTGATATGCAGGATGTATTTTCATTGTTACAAAGGGGTTGTGACCCACAGGTTGAGAAGTGCTGATCTATATTTAACTCACACAAGGCCTACCCAGCAACCAAAAGCTCCAGAGGCACAGCCCAGCCAAATTGGGAGAGGCTGGGAAGCTGGAACTTAGGAGCCTGCTCAGGGACTTTTTGAGATAAGAGCCTCAAGCTGTTGCCCTGGGTAGAATGCCATAGCATCATAGCTCACAGCAACCTCCACTCCTGGGCTTAAGCGATTCTCTTGCCTCAGCCTCCCAAGTAGCTGGGATTTACAGGTGCCTGCCAAAGCGCCTGGCCATTTTTTGGTTGCAGTTAACATTGTTGTTTGGAAGGCCCGGGCTGGATTCAAACCCGCCAGCTCTGCTGTATGTGGATGGTGCCTTAGCCGCTTGAGCTATAGGTGCTAAGCCTCAGGGACCTTTTGTAACAGACCCAGTCCTCTCAAGCTGAGGCAAGAGGTGACTCTGGCCTGGATGCCTGATCCTGAGTCATTGCATAGAACTAAGGTTTACACACCAGGGAGGGCTTTCAAAGGGAGGAAGCCAGCCCAGACACTCCTTCTGGAAGGAGTTGGAAGATTTGGCCCGTGTCATTGAACAGAGAGGGCTAAGAGCTCAGGGTTGTATAAGACAAGTATTTATTTGCCAGGCACACAGAAAAATGCGAGGAATAGAAATGCTTGCATACTCTTGATTTTTTTTGGTGTAAAAATACACCCTTCCCCCCAAAAACATTAATTTCCCTCTTTACCCCCCAAATCCCTGGATCTTGGAATGAAAACCACCCTTCTCCACCCTCCCCTCACCTCTTTCAGCTCACCTAAGTTATGCACTCAGAACAAAAATCAGTGAGAAATCTGGGGTTTTGCACAACAAAAAAGAACATTTTCCAAAACTAGGCCTTCTAGTGCACGTCAAAAATGCTTTCTAAAGACTGATGATATTCACACAAAAGAGCAAGGGGGTTAAATGAGCCTTTATTAGAATGTTGTAGCAGTTGTATGTGAAGGCATCAGCCTTACAAAAGAAGGATTTTAAATTAAAGTCCCTAACTGCATCAATAGAAAAACTAGGGCTGGAGCTGAACAGGGTACCAACT
>CAUYON010133848.1:0-24130 GCA_963573935.1 Arctocebus calabarensis
GTCTCACTTTATCGCCCTGGGTAGAGTGCCGTGGCATCACACTGCTCACAGCAACCTCCAGCTCTTGGGCTTAAGCGATTCTCTTGCCTCAGCCTCCCGAGTAGCTGGGACTACAGGCGCCCGCCACAGCGCCCGGCTAAAGTAAAGGATTTGATGATATCCCTCATATAGAATCCTCACACAGTTCCCTTACAAGATAGATGTGTACTTTAGAGTTGGGGACAGCAAGGCTGGGCTCACACACAGATGAGTGAAAATCAGCCAGACTCACTAAGGGATTATTCCCGTACAAATGTCAACTAAGTATTTGTTGAATGCATGTATGGATGAATCGATGAACGTTCTTCTCCAGTGATGCCTACATGATTCAAATTTATACCTCAAGAAAATCATGTCATGAAACTTCATACAAATTCTTGAAACTCTAAATTTAAAGTTCATACATGCCAAGGATCCACTTTATCAAATTCTGAGCACACAGTCTCAGAGGCTGATGTCTATAAACAAAAAAGAAATGGATGAAGAGTCTGGAAAATCATGTCATTTAAGATTCTAATGATGTTCAGCTGGAGAAATTTTAAGAGACCTGAACATTTGCTCCAATAATTAAGAGGAAGATAAATTAAGCACTGAACGTCAGAAGTAGGATGGATGAGTTTATGACTAGGGAACAGATTTTTAATCTAGAAGTCAATGCAAAACTGAACCACATGCTCCTCTTTTCCACATACCTGTAATCCTCACTTATGCTACTTTCACACTTATTACAGTCTGTAGTGATAATTAAAGTATTGAAAAGGTGTGTGTATGTTTTCTTTCTGCTAAACCATGTACTCCTTGTTTTTGGATAGCAAGACAAAATAGTGTGAAGATACCAATTTTCTCTAAATTCATTGATAATCTCGATGCAATCCCACTTAAACTGTAAATACGTTTTCCTTTTTCATCCTTTTATTGCTTTGAACTTGAAAAAAGAAATGTGTCTTAAAACCATTTGGAAGAAAAGATGTGAAAATTATCAATAAATTTTTAAAACTAAAGGGAAAGAAGAATTCCATCATGTTAAAAATCTATCTATAGCAAATTAAAATACTTTGATTCTGGTGTCCAAATATGGAAAATATGAGGAAGATATGACTACTAAGTTTGTAAGCTGATCCTAGAAAAAGTGCTACATACTTCATTGCTGAATAGCAGAACAGTCACCTTTGAAGTACTTCCCTTAGGAAGCTATGCACTAATACCAACATCTAGTTCACCCTTCAAAGCAATTTTGGAACTTTTTTTCTGGAATGACTATCAAAACTGTCATCATATTATCTTTGATGTATCTGAATGTGATCAAAATATCATCCTTTCAATATTTCCTTTATCTTCAGATAAAAAAAGAAGCCATTGGGGGCCAAATCAGGTCAGTAGGGAGGGAGTTCTAATACAGTTATTTGATTACTGGCTAAAAACTCCTTCATATAAAGTGCTGTGCGAGCTGGTGCATTGTTGTGATGCAAGAGCCATGAATTGTTGGCCAAGATTTTCAGTTAAGATTTTCCTGTATCTCTATCAATGTCTACTTGATCTGCTATGCTTCTCACAGTTGTTCTAATCAGTTCTGCTTTTTATTGGCTGCCCTGATCTCTCTTCATCAGTGATTCTTTCTCTCCCCTTAATCTATTCATATACTTAATCCATCATATACTGCTATTTTTTTGTAACATTATCCCCATAATCTTGGACTAACATGTACCTGATTTTACTTCTACTCTAGCCAGGTTTAACAAGAAATTTATGAATGTTTGTTCATTGCTCTAATTCAAGCTCTGACATTCTTATGAAAGAACACACAAATGTACAACAATAATGATTACCACTCAGCAAGACACTGCCATGTGTCTACACAAACACAACTGTGAGACACTTATATACCAAGGTTATGAAACTTTACTGAGTTGTTTGTACAGTGCTGCCAATGTAAGTATACAGTGGTGAGTTTAAAAACTTAATTTTCTAAAGCTCACAGTGGTATCTTGACAAATCCACTTAAAAGAATGAAATATATCAGTAAGAAATGAGGTAGAAAGTGTTGAAGATATCCAGTTATTCACATTATGTCTATTTTGAGAAACATACATACTAGACACACAGTGGCATAAACACACACACACACATATATACATATCTATCAATATATGTCAAATACATATTTATACAAAACAAACTCTTAGTAATTTACTTTCTGTAGGAAACTAGGTGGGCCAGGTTGGGGTTAGGAAGTGAGAATGGATGAGATAGAATTTTTACTTTTCATTTTATTCCTTTCTATAATTTTGAAATTATATTTTTGCATGCATCATTTTTATAAGTTAGGAAGAAAAGAAGAAAGGGGACAAAAGGAGAGAGAAAAGAGTAAAAGTACCAAGAAAAGAGAAGAGAAGAAATCAAAGATGGCCTTTGAAGTCATGAGTTACTTAGCTTCTCTAAGCCTCAGTATTTTTTTTGTAAAATAGGAATTATAACATCTAACTCACATAGTAGTTTTAAGTATTTAATGAAGTAACTTTTGTAAAGGGCTTAGGCAATAATAAATAATCATTATATGAAATATTTAATATTATTATTTGCTACTATTAATTACTGTTATTTATAGTCTAAAGTTTTCCATAAATGCATAGCTGAAAAAGTACAGGGAAATCACAGGTTTTTCCACAATAACCTGGAGGGTAAGCTTACAGAAGCATGATCCTTGTGAGATTTCAAGCAGGGAAGTTTTAATCTAATCAATGTGCTTCATCTGCAGAATATATTAACGGAAGAGTGAGTGTGGTCTGTGTGGAATCTAGACAATAGGGTATTAGAAGGAAGTGAAGGAGGGTTTTGTTAGGGATGGATTTTGATAAAAAAAAACCAACCCTGGCATTAAGTTTTAACTCCCAGGGTCAGTTTCCCTACAGAGCAAGAATACTCTGACCAATCGACACTTTGGCCTTTATGGACTTACGTAGGCATCAGACTATACTGAGTTTAGTTAGTGTAAGACTGTCTGAACAGTCTGATCTTTTCTCTGTAGACAGCAAGCATTGAGTTTCTGAATCTGAAAAGCTGAGCTCTAGATACTAGATTCTTTTTTTCTTGAGCCAGAGTCTCACTTTGTCACCCCAGGTAGAGTTCAGAGGCTTCATCATAGCTCAGTGCAACCTCATACTGCAGAATTCTAGACATCCTCTTATCTCAGCCTCCCATGTAGCTAAGACAACAGGTGCACATCACCATGCCAAGGTAATGTTTTTCTGTTTTTGGTAGAGCTAGGATCTTACTCTTCCTCAGGCTGGATTTGAACTCATGGCCTCATGTGATCCTCCTGCCTTAGCTTCCCAGAGGGCTGGCCTCTAGACTGTAGAATTTTGTGATCACTATAAATAAGCTTTTGCTTTGTGGGCTTGATATGAATGAGGGGAGAATAGTTTTCTCTTTTGTGGAAACTCTAACATAAATGAAATAGCAGATGAATGAATAAATTAGTTCTGGAAGGAGCTGCTTCGCAAAAGTGTAAGCTCTGCATCATTGTGCTATTTGTACACAGGACTACTTTCCCCTTGTTTACAGCTGCTCTATCTTATCCCAACGAGATGATCAACAAAACCACACACAGGATCTGATCTTTGCAGACTTCTCAATGTTACACTTGTCAGTTTCCTTGCCACTATAGTCCAGTCTTCCTGGCCTTCCTTCCCCATGCCAGACTATAATCCTTTTAGCTATGTATAAAGTTCTTGCCTTCTCCTTATTTTTTTAAAAAGCTTATTTTTAATTATTTATTTTATTTTAAGTTTTTTAGAGTCAGAGTCTCACTCTGTTTCCCAGGATGAAGTGCAGTGGTGTGATCACGGCTTACTGCAAACTCAAACTCTTGGGCCAACCAATGCTCCTGTGTCAGCCTCCCAAGTAGCTGAAACTACTGGTGCACAACACCACCCCTGGCTAATTTTTACATTTTTTTGTAGAGATGGGGTCGCATTTTGTTAACCAGGCTGTTCTCAAACTTCTGGCCCCAGATAATCCTCCTCCCTGGGCCTCCCAAAGTGCTTTGGTTATAGGCACAGGCCACCATGCCAGGGCCCCTTTCTCCATATTTTATATCCTAACTCAAAAGTCACTTCATTAGAGCCTGGGATCATTTCTCATTGCTTCCACTAATTGTCCCATATATTGTAGTCTCCTCTCCCTTCATCACTCCCACATTATTCTTCTTTATAGCATCCAACATCCTGTGTTTTATGGAATATTTTAGTTCTTATCTCATGAGAAGCAGATGCTGTGATGGATTAGACATACAAGAGATTTATTGGGGGAATTGCCTGTGAAGGATAGAAGGACAGGGCATGAGAGGAGGTGAGGAGAGCTACCAGACAGCAGTGCAGTTCTGATGTCTGTGAAGGGAAGAGCAAAGGAAAGACAGGCAGCTGGATAGGAAGAGGTTCCAACTGCTGCATAATTCAGAGAAAGTTACAGCCAGGCCAGGAGCAAGTCATGAATCCAAACCACCCATGGTAGGTTTCACATACCCTATATCAATGGGCTCTCATTAGTAACAGGCCACACTCAGTGATCATTGGCTGGGTGCCCACAGGTTCAGCCTTGGTTGGTGCAAAAGCACTGATGGACCCTGAAGGGCAGCAACTGGGACCATTAATCATTTATACTCTCTGAAGAGTCAACTAGCAAAATGCACCTCTCAGATGACTGAGGTGCATTTTCCTAGTTGCCCAGTGCTATGGAACGAATATTTGTGTGTCCCTGAAATTCATATGTTAAACCCCTAATCCACAATGGGAGAATATTTGGAGGTAACGCTCTGGGGAGGTAATTAGGTTTAGATAAATTTATGAAGGTGGAGTGCACATTGCACATGATGGGATTAGTATCCTTATAAGTCTCTACTATGTAAGGGTATAAGAAGGGGACCCTCTGCAAAATGGGAAGAGAATCCTCCCCAGAAACTGAATATGCTGGCACCTTGATCTTGGACTTTGCAACCACTAGAACTAAAAGTATTTGGTAATAAAATGCCTAGTTTATGGCATTTTGTTATAGCACCCTAAGCCAACTAAGGCACCAGGGTCTTCCACATCTAAGTATCACTGACTCGGTTAAGCAACAGAAAAGTATTTTCTCACAGTTCTGGAGGCCAGGAATCTAAGGTCAAGATGTTGGTAGGATTGACTTCCTTTGAGGCCTTTGTACTTGGTCTACTCCTTGTATCTGATGGATTTCCTTTTCACACAGGTTTAGTTAGCAGCTCCTCTCTGGTGTCTGTGGGACTCTCTTTTAGAGGGAAAATTTAGAAAAGAGAAGTCAGTGGTATAAACTATAGTATTAATCTGTACAGCTGGTTTTGGAGCTGCAATTGATACTTATCTTCTCCCTTTCCATCACACATTCTAAATTTCTCTCACCCTCAGCTATCACTTCAGCAGGTCTTGGTGGCTTCCTGGTTGTTTTGACAAAACCTTCATTCAATGAAGTCTAAGCTCTTGGCTACTGGACTCTTCTCAGTTACCAAGGGGAAAGGGAGTATCAGGAAGCATGTGACCAGACCATTGAGGGTCCATATGTCTCTTCCCTACACCTTTGGTATGAAAACTGTCTACTTCCTCCTGCTGATCAGGTCAATCTCCCCTGCTACTACCATGATTCCTTCTTTCCCTGCTGGTCCTTGGATGTAAGATGGTCAAATGTCCCTGGCAACAGCCATATCTTAGAGTTCAATGGACTCTTAGTATGTCCCCTGGCAAGACTATGGGATTAGGGCATCCACCCTTGGAGATCAGAGAGCTGGAGCCCTGGCCATTGGGAGTGATAGTGAGTACTACCTTCTCTGCTTCTAACCCTTTATTCTGGCTTATAAACACTTCTTATTGGAAACAGTGAGGTGGCTCTCTCTGATTTAACATATATGGTACTCTGCCTTTTTAGAGTGTTGCATTTGAGCTGAAACTTCAGCTGTCACATTAGAAGTATGCTGTAGTGTTCTGTGTGACTGGACAGTACAATAAATTATATGACCAGTGAATCTCAGTCATGGGCCCACTCCCATACCTCTTTACTGTGAAACCAATCTCCTGGTCAGATGTTATGACATATGGGACATAAGGCTGTGTAAGCTCCCAGTTAGTGACAACTAAGCCTCTGTTTGGTGAAAGAACAAATTCATGCCCCAAAGAGCAATCTATCCAGGTGAGCACAGACCCTTCTAGGATAGCATGGGCACAATGTTGTGGACATGTCGCCAAGAGGCCAGATGTTCTTCTCAAAGAATACTCACATACTGGGGCTTAGCGTTGCTCTCTGCAAGTGACCAACTGGACAATCACAGGCAACAGCAGCTAGCTTGGCCTTCATAAACAGTGTGGTATCCTTTGGGCCCCCTTCCTCAACAAATCTTCTAATGGTTTGTCTAGAATCACATAACATATCATGTTCATTCCCTTTAACCTTTTCATTCCTTCCTCTGCCATCTGCCAGGATAAGTCAGGTAATGGCACTTTGCTCAGTACTGTCCAGTACTTTCTCCAGGCTTCTAAGAGCCATGCTGTTCCCTGGCACCCTCCCTAGGATGTTAAGTGAGTGTCCTGTGAAGGTGCTCCTAAGACAATGCATTCTTGTTTATCCTGTCTTACTCTTGACCCTATTGGTCAGGAACTCTCAAAATCTACTCCCCCAACTTCTGCTCACACATTATAGCTAATGTTTTCACCTGTTGGCCTTCTATGTATAACCTCTTTCTTTCCTTATCAGAGTAGTATGTACCTATCCAGGTTCTACTAGCAGGTAGCCCTAGTTTTGGCATGTAACAAGAGAGAAAGTGGGGCAGCTCCTGAGGAGAGTACTTCTTGACCTCAGGAACAAGACACTTTGGGGAGACTGCTAGCTCTTACTACATGTGTTAGTTTGTTAGTTTTCTCTTGCTACATAATGTATTGCCAACAACTTTGGTGGCTTAAAACAATACTCATTTATTATCTCACAGTTTCCATGGGTCAGGAGTCTGGGCAAAGCTTAATTGGGTGCTTTCCTTAGACTCTCAGAAAACCCAAATCTTTTTCTTTCTTTCTTTCTTTCTTTTTTTTTTTTTTTAAATACATTTTATAATTCTGCTCATATGTTAGAGTGATAGAATGCCATGGTGTCATAGCTCATAGCAACCTCAAACTCTTGGGCTAGAGCAATTCTCTTGTGTCAGCCTCCCCAGTAGCTGGGACTATAGGCATACACCACTTTGCCCAGCTAGTTTTTCTATTTTTAGTAGAGATAGGGTCTTATTCTTGCTTTGGCTGGTCTCAATTCCTGAGCTGAAGCAATCCACCTGCTTTGGCCTCCCAGAGTGCTAGGATTATAGGCGTGAGCCACTAAACCTAACCAGAAAACCCAAATTTAGATGTTAGCCAGGTTGTATTCCTTTCTGGAGATTGGGATCCTCTTTCAAGCTCTCATAGCTGTTAATAGAATTTAGTTCTTTGGGGACGTAGGACCAAGGTCCTCACATTCTCACCGGCTGCCTGCCAGCCAGGGCAGTTTAGTGGCTCTCAGTGGCTGCCAGCCACTCTTAGCTCCTAGAGGCCCTTGCAGGTCCAGTGTGCATCTTACAGGCCCTCTCTCAGCATGGCAGCTCCCTTCTTAAACACCAGCCAGAGAACTCTTCTGATCACAGAATCCCTTTTTGAAGAATTTTCACCTAATCAAATCAGGCCCAACCAGAATAATCTCCCTTTTGATTAACTCAGAGTCAACTGATTTAGCGCTTAATTATATCTGCAAAATCTCTTCACCTTCATTATATTCTACTGGCTAGATGTCAAGTCACAAGTTCTGCCTGCACTAGGGAATTGTGTCTATGAGTGTGTCTCATTGGGGGTCACCTCAGGGTGTACTTGTACACAGGGGAATGATGGGTCCCTACAGGAACAGGACTCTGGGGACTTCGGTCACTCATGATACCTATGGCAGACCTTAGCTACATATTTTTACGGACACCTCATGGCACAATCTAAACACAATTGAAAATATATTGCATGTGTACTTATATTGTCAGTCTTCCCTACTAGAATATAAATTATGTAGAAGTAGGGATTAACTCTGTCACTGTTATATCCTGATTGTACCAGCACAGTGCTTTTTGTATATAGTATATGTTCAAAATATTTAAGTGAATGAATAGAATGGCTGCTGCAGCAGCAGCCATTTTATATATGACCAGATTTAAGTGATCTAAGGATATTTCTTGACCTAACCTATTCTTGACTAATGAGTCTCTTCCCCAACAATTTTGAGTAGAGACTGACAGACAATGAGCCAGCCATGCTCTGAGGCTAAGCTGTAACTAGTAATATTCTCCAGAATGTCTTCTGCCTTGTGGGCCAAGTAGCATAGA
Organism: Arctocebus calabarensis; assembly: GCA_963573935.1. Classification (NCBI taxonomy): domain Eukaryota; kingdom Metazoa; phylum Chordata; class Mammalia; order Primates; family Lorisidae; genus Arctocebus; species Arctocebus calabarensis. Next base: position 8,426 of record CAUYON010133848.1, read on the forward strand.
ATGATAGTCTGCACCATGGGGGAAATGCCCCAGGTATGCCCAGCATCATCTAAAGAAGGTGGATTTGGCTAATAACATGGAGGTTCTTCAAATCAGAATAATAATTACAGAAAATCTTCAAGTGTGGTAGGGAAGAAGAGTGGACAGCTGTTGCCATTTGGATTGATCATCTCAAAGATAATGCAGTTGAGGAACAAAGGGTAAGCACAGGCCACCAGAAGGGCAAAAGAAAAGAGGGCAGCAGGAGTAACAGGATCAATTTAACCTAGAGTTTTTGTTTTATTTTTTTAAAGAATCCATACATGAGGAGAGAAAGCTAAAAGAACCTTGGCAACATGAAAAATCAGAACAGGGAGGAGGAAGGAAGATGGCCAACCAGAAGCAACTTTTACCAGAGGCTCCTGTCCAGAGGGAGAGATACTGGACAGAAGTGGACTCAGTGAAGCCAAAGGTGGGAAGCTGAGCTAAGAAAGAAAATAGACAAGTACACATCATTTCTGCTAAGGCAAGCTGTAACTCCAAGAATGAAAATCTAAGAAAACAAATTCCAGATACAAAGCCCATTGCCAGGAGGATGAGAGACCCCTCCTCCAAGCAGGAGGCTCACTGTGGGTGGGTTCTGTGCAAGCAAGTTTGGAACAAAAGATGTCTAATTTTACCCCATAGGAGAGAACCACTAAACACTGGGCCTCCTTCTCCAGGGAGAGCCCACTTGTGAGCCTAGGTATCATCTTGCCCAGCATAAAATTGAACAAATACTTTCCCCATAAATCTGAATTCCCAGTCCACCCTTCCCTGCTTGCCTGGTGGTCTGAAAGTCTGCCCACTGCAGAGTACAGAGTGCTTGGCAATTCCCTGAGAGGTCTGGGGATTGTGTGGACCACTGGACAGCAGCATGGAAACAGTGACTCAAGCGGAAGCAGGGGGCCATGGGGATTGAGGGAGGCTTGGGAGAGATGATGAACCATCACCATGCACAATGGGTGGAGGTGCTGTCGCCCCTGTCCTGACTTTGGCGGGGCAACAAGTTTTCTAACTTGGTTGCTCACTGGAGGGGACCAGGCTCCATCCCCTCAGGTTTGTGGGAGGGAACTGCCTGTGGATTTCTATTATTGGGCTGCTGGAGACCCTTTGAACTGTCCCTGTTGAGCAGTGATTGTGCTGCCTAGGACAATCTGATTAGAACTCTCAACCTGGGCTATCCACCTCGGGACCCTTCGAGGTTGAGTGGCAGTTTTTTTTGTAGTGGGGGAGGATTTATTCTCTTCCTCCAACTGTCACTGGTGGAGGTAGGGTGCCACGGTTGCTTATATCTCTTCCCAGCTGAGATTTCAGCCTAATACTGCAACTCATTAGGATTGGGTAGAGGCTGCCTGACTTCAAGACAGAGCCAGCTTATCTATCTCACCAAGCAGGTCCTCAGAGTCTCTGGCTGCATCTCTGAAAGAGACCTCTGTAAGGGTGTAGGGGAAAAACCACAATCACAAGCCTTAACTCACTGGTAAAGGGCTAATTAACTCCACTTTCTGGGGCCCCCAATCCAATCTCACCTGACAAGTTTTAATTGCCAAACTGCAGAAAATATTCATAGGACAGAACCAGGAGAAGAACTCTGGCAACTTAAATAATCAGAGTAGACCAACTCTCCCAAGGAGATTCAACAGAAGATGCCACTCACAGACAAATGGCTGAATTGTCATAAATAGAATTGAGAATATGGATGCCAAATAAGATGAATAGAATGGAGGAAAAGATGGAAATAAAAATCCAAAGAGTAATTCAAAAGTTGTCTCAAGAAATTAATGAACTCAAAGGCAAAGTCACCAAGGATGTGGATATAATGACAAAAGATATAGTAGAGCTCAAGAAAGTGAAAAAGTTATTTGAGAAGCTTTGAAATACAGTAAAATCCCTCAGTAATATAGAGTTGAGCAGGCAGAAGAAAGGATCTCAGAAATTGAAAATAAGGTTTTTGAATAATCCCAAATATGCAAAGAGCCAGAAAAATGGGAAACAAGAACAGAACATTCCCTGAGAGAGTTGTGGAGGCATTCAAAAAGATCAAAATCTGAGTTACAGGGATTCCTGAAGAAAAAGAGGATGATCCTAAAGGCACAGATGCTCTCCTCTAAGACATTATGGAGGAGAATTTCTCAAGCATTGCAAGAGATACAGAGATTCAGAACCTGAGTATGACTCAGTCAGAAACCATCTCCTAGGCACATTGTAATTAACTTTGCCAAAGTTAATATGAAGGAGAGAATTCTGCAAGCAGCCAGATGTAATAAAAGCATTACGTACAAAGTGAGAAATATTAGAATGACTGCAGATCTTTCAGCTGAAATTTTTGAAGCCAGAAGAAGATGGTCATCAACCTCCAATCTTCTAAAACAAAACAACTTTCATCCAAGGATTCTGTATCCAACTAAACTGAGGTAAATTTGTGATGGAGAAATCAAATACTTTACTGACATCCACAGGTGGAGGAAATCTATCATAACTAAACCAGCTCTGAAGGAAATACTCAGACCCATTTTCTATAATGGCCAGCACAATGGTCTGCCACCAAAATAATGGCCTTAAACAATGGTCTGCCACCCAGAATTTATTGAATAAAACCTAACTTCCACAATGGTGAAAGGATTAAAAATATACACTAGCCCTTTGAAAAACATGATGGCCAAAACACTACCATACCTATCAATTCTCTCAATTAATGTGAATGGCTTAAATTGTCATTTAAAGAGGCACAGGTTGGCTGACTGGATACAAAAACTCAGGGTAGGTATCTATTGCCTCGAGAGACTCATCTTACCTCAAAGGATAAAAAAAGACTCAAGGTGAAGACATGGACATCTGTGATACAGGCAAATGGAAATCAGAAAAAAGCAGGGGTTGCGATCTTATTTGTAGATACAATAATATTTAAGCCAATAAAAATAAAGAAAGACAAGGATTGTACACTACATCTTTGTCAAGGGAAATACTCAACATGAAGAGATTTCAATAATTAATATCTATGTGCCCTACTTGAATGTCCCTTAATTTAGAAAGCAAACCCTAACAGATGTGAACAATTTGATATCTTCTTGTACTATAATAGTTGGAGATTTTAATACCTCTCGTCAGTTCTGGATAGATCCTCTAAGAAGAAACTAAACAAAGAAACAATGAACTTAAACTTGACCCTAGAACAAATGGACTTAACAGACATCTACAAAACATTTCATCTTAATAAAACTGAATACAATTCTTCTCATCAGCCAACAGATAATCCTTCAAAATTGGACACAAGTCTAATCTCAACAAATTAAAAGAATAGAAATTATTCCTTGTATCTTCTCAGACCATGATGGATTAAAAGTTAAATTCAACAGCAATAGAAATCTTCATACTCAAACAAAGCCATGGAAACTAAATAATGTCAGACTGAAGGATAGCTGGATCAAAGTAGGAAATCATCAGATGTTTGGACCAAATGATAATGAGGACATAAATTATCAAAACCTGGCTAAGTGCCCATAGCTCAGTGGTTAGGGTGCTGGCCACATACCCTGGGGCTGGCGGGTTTGAACCCAGCTGAGGTCTGCTAAACAACAATGACAACAACAACAAAATATAGCCAGGCATTGTGGTAGGCACCTGTAGTCCCAGCTACTTGGGAGGCTGAGGCAAGAGAATTGCTTAAGACCAAGGTTTTAAGGTTGCTGTGAGCTGTAATGCCACAGCACTCGACCATGGTGACAAAGTAAGACTCTGTCTTAAAAAAAAAAAAAAAATTATCAAAACCTGTGGGATACTGCAAAGGCAATCCTAAGAGGGAAATTTATAGCATTCGAAGCCTTCATCAAGAAAACAGAAAGAGAGAAAGTCAACAACCAATGGGTCATCTCAAGCAACTGGAAAAGGAAGAACAATCCAATCCCACACCTAGCAGCAGAAAAGAAATAACCAAAATTAATGAATTTGATGCAAAAATATTCATCAAGATCCTAGCAAACAGAATTCAATGACACATCAAAAAAATTATACACCATACCCAAGTTGGTTTTATCCCAGGGTTACAAAGTTGGTTCAACATACATAAATATATAAATATAATACACCACATAAATAAAATAAAAAACAAAGACCATATGATTCTATCAATTGATACAGAAAAACCTTTTGATAATATCTAACATCTTTTCATGATTAGTACACTTAAGCAAATAGGTTTAGGTTGGACATTTCTTAAATTGATAGAGGCTATCTACAACATGTAATAATTCCAACAAAGGTCTGAGAACCAGAATCTGCAGGGAACTTACATTAATCAATATGATAAGAATAAACAACCCCATTTCTTTGTTGGCAAGAGACTTGAACAGAAACTTCTATGAACCAATAAACACAAGAAAAAAGGCACATCATCTTAAATCATCAGAGAAATGCAAATCAAAACCATTTTGAGATATCACCTAACTCCAGTAAGATTAGCCCACATCACAAAATCCCCAAACTGCAGATGTTGTGTGGATGTTGAGAGAAGGGAACACTTCTACACTGCTGGTGGGATTGCAAAGTAATACAGCCTTTTTGGAAAGAAGTATGGATAATTTTCAGTGAACTGAAAGTTGACCTACCATTTAATCCTGCAATTCCATTACTAGGTATCTACCCAGAAGAACAAAAATCATTTTTACAAAAAAGACATTTGCACCAGAATGCTTATTGCAGCCTAATTCATAACTGTCAAATTAGGGAAGCAGCCCAAATGCCCATCAACCTATGAATGGATTAACAAATTGTGGTATATGTGTACTATGGAATACTATGCAACGATAAAAAGCATGGAGCCTTTATATCTTTTGTGTTCACCTAGATGGAGTTGAAACATATTTTTATTTGTAAAGTATCTCAAGAATGGGAAAAAAGTATCCAGTGTACTCAATACTACTATGAAACCAATATATAATCCCTTACACATTCATATGAATAATAAAACACAAATATATTCCAGAAAGAAGAAGGAGAGAAAAGGAAGAGGGAAGGGAAGAGGGTGAGTAGAGGGAGGGTATTTGGTGGGATCTCATCTAATGTGCACAACATAAGTGTGTATTTCAAAACAACTAATAACATATTATAAATGTCATCACAAAAAATAAGTAAGTGAGGTGATGGTTATGTTAATCAGTTTTATTTAAGCATTCTACATTGTATATCAGATCATCACATTGTACACCATAAATGTATACACTTGTGAGTTAAACAAAATTAAATTTAAAAAAGAAAAAACACAACAGATCAATCCCCCAAGGGATCATAATGAAGCTAGTGCAGAAAATTCCAATCATAGAGAAATTGTTGAAATGATGGACATGAAATTCAGAGTAAAAATGAATGGAACTGAAAAGAAAGTTGAAAACCAGAAAAAAGAAATCCAAAAAGGTCTCAAAAAATTAACAAAATTATGCACAAAGTCACCAAGATCTGAACAAAATTAGAAGGATATAATGGAGATTAAAGAATTGAAAGAGTTATTTGGGGAGTTTCTAAACACATCAGAGAGTTTCAGCAGCATTACTCATGGACAAGAAAAAAATTCAGAGGTTGAAGGCAAGGCTTTAAAGCTAATCTGGCCATTTAAAGAGGCTGAAAAGAAGAGAACGGAAGTAGAACAATCTCTTAGATATTGGACTAGGCAAAGGATATAAACATAAAATTCATAGGTATCCCTGAAGGAGAAGAAGAGTCCCAAGAGCATGGAGATCTAGTTGAAGATATAATAGTTGAACACTTCTCTAGCATCATCAGAGACTTAGACATACATTAACTAGATGGTTAGCAAACTCCAGGATGACTCAATGCAAATGGAACAACTCCTAGACACATTGTAATCAATCTGGCCAAAGTCAAAATGAAAGAAAAAATTCTATAAGCTGCCAGGCATAAGCAATATCTGACCTACCAGGGTAAACCCATCAGGTTAACAACAGATTTCGTAGAGAAACTTTACAAGCCAGAAGAGAATGTACTACTATCTTCTGAGAACAACTGCCAGCAGGGAATTTTGTATCATGCCATACTGAGTTTCATATTCAATGGAGATCAAATCTTTTCCTGACAAGCAAACATCGAGGAATTTATCACTACTAAACCTGCCTTGCAGGAATTACTCAGAGCTCCATGCTATCTATATACAGACCAATACAATGGACTCCCAGCAAAATAATACTACCTAGAAACTAATAATACGACCTAGAAACTAAGGACAAAGCCTAACTGCCATAATGGCCCAAGTGATAAATCAAAGCAACAGAATCCAATACAGCAGGATGAACAGATATCCATCCAACTTATCAATTCTCTCAATAAATGCAAATGTCTTATTTCCACTGAAGAGACACAGGTTGGCTGATTGAATAAAAAAAAATACAAGCCAAATATATGCCATCTTTAGGAAATGCATCTAACCTCAAAGACACATAAAGACTTAGGATTAAGGGTTGGAAAACAATATTTCATGCAAATAGAAACTAAAAGAAAGCAGGAGTTGAAATTTTCTTTGCAACTTTTAAAGCAACAAAAGTAAAGGAAAACAAAGAAGGCATTATATACTGGCCAAGGAAACAAATCATCAAGAAGACATATCAATCCGAGATATGTATGGACCCAACTTAAGTGCTTCTAGATTTATAAAGCAAATTCTACTTGATCTAAGCAAAATGATAAGCAATATTACCATAATAGCTAGGAACTTTACACTCCACTGACAGAACTGGACACATCCTTCCAGCAGAGATTGAACAAAGACACTTTGGACTTAAATACAATTCTAGAACAAATGGGCTTAACAGACATTGATAGAACATTTCACTCCAATAAACACAATTCTAGAACAAACGGGCATAACAGACATCTACAGAACAGTTCACTCCAATACCCCTGAATACATATTCTTCTTATCAGCTTAGGAATCATTCTTCAAGATCAATCTTAGGTCACAAAAAAACCTTAACAAATTTTTTAAAATAGAAATTATATTATGTATCTTTACAGACTACAATGGAATAAAAGTAGAAGTCAATTCCAAAAGAAACATGCATCCCCACACAAAGCCACAGAAAGTAAACAACTTATTGCTGAGCAATAGCTGGGTCAAGGAGGAGATAAAGACAGAAATCATACATTTTTTGAACAAAATGATAACAAGGCCATAAGCTGTATAAATCTGTGGATTAATAGTGCAAAGGCAGTCCTGAGAGGGACATTCATTGCCTTAAACACTCACGTCTAGAAATCAAAAGGAGCACAAATCAACAATCTAATGAAACATTTCAAGGAACTGGAAAAGGAAGAGGGATCTAATTCCAAATCTAGCAGAAGAAAATAAATAACCCAAATCAGATCAGAAGTAAATGAAATTGAGAACAAAATAACTATTCAGAAGATTAATGAAGCAAATGTTCGTTCTTTGAAAAGATAAAATCAATAAGTCTTTGGCCAGATTAACCAGAAACAAAAAGATCTTTAATAAGCTCACTCATAAACAAAAGAGGGGGAAAATAACAATGGATATCATGGAAATACTGTTGTTTTTGTTTTTTTTTTTAAATTTAAAACACTTCTAAATTGTTTTTAACTTTCCGACTCTTTTGTAATAAAATTCAGCTTAAACCATAAACACATTGTACACAGTATGTGTAAAACTAATTTTTCTTTATATCCTTATTCTATAAACTATTTTTCTATTAGAAATTATTTTAAGGCTTTAAAACATTTTTATTTTTAAACACTAAGATCCAAACACACATATTAGTCTAGGTCGGTGGTTCTCAACCTCCCTAATGCTCTGACCCTTTAATATAGTTCCTCATGTTGTGGTGACCCCCAACCCTAAAATTATTTTTGTTACTTCATAACTATAATTTTGCTATTATTATGAATTGTAATGTAAATATCTGATATACAGGATGGTCTTAGGCGACCCCTGTGAAAGGGTCGTTTCATCCCCAAAGGGGTCAAGACCCACAGGCTGAGAACTGCTGATCTAGGCCCATGTGGGGTCGATCATCAATATCACTGTCTTCCACCTATACATTTTGTCCCACTGAAGTTCTTTAGGGGCAGTAACACAAAAGGAGCTGTCATCTCCTATGATAACAATGTCTTCTTCTGAAATATCACCTGAAAGACCTGCCTAAGGCTATTTTTCAGTTAACTTTTTATTAAATAATAGGAGTACATTCTAAAATAATGATAAAGTATAGTATATAAACCAGTGATAAAGTAAATTTATTATCATTACAAGTTTTACATAGTACCTAATTATATGTACTATGCTTTATATGACTATCGTACAGTAGGTTTGCCTATATCAGCATTATCACAAATACCTAAGTGATGCTTTGCACTACACTGCTAAAATATCACTAGGCAATTGGAATTTTTCAGCTACATTATAACCTTAAGGGACCACTTTGTACATGTGGTCCAACAACAACCCAAGTGTTATTATGCAACACATGACTATGTGTGTGTGCAAGTGTCTCTGGGTGCATGTGTTTATATTTCTCCACATGTAAGAGATACCAAACAATGAAAAAGATTCTCCATGCCAAGTGAAAGATCTCTACAAGGAGAACTACAAAATGTTGATAAAGGAAATCATAGATGACACAAATAAATGGAAAGACATCCCATGGAAATGAACATTGTTAAAATGTCCATACTGTCCAAAGTGGTTTATAGGTTCAACTCAATTCCCATCAAAATACCAACATCATTTTTCATAGATGTAGAAAAAACAATCAGAAATTTAATAAAGAGGCAAAAACAGACTGACTAGCCAAAGCAATCTTAAGCAAAAAGAATACATCTGAAGTCATCATATTACCTAACTTTAAATTGTACCGCAAGGTGTAGTAACCAAAGCAGCATGGTATTGGTATAAAAGTAGATGTGTAGACCAATGGAACAGAGGAGATAACCGAGACACAAAATCATGTAGCTACACCAACTGATTTTTGACAAAGCAAACAAAAACATACACTGAAGAAAGAACCTTCTATTCAATAAATGGTGCTCTCATCATATACAAAAATTGATTCAATGTAGAATTAAAGACTTCAATATAAGACCTGAAACCATCACAATTTTAGAAAAAACATAGGAAAACCTCTTCTGGATATTGGCCCAAGCAAAGACTTCATAATTAATAACTACAATGCTAATGCAAATATAGCAACAACAAAATTAATTCAATGGGACTTGATTAAGTTAAAAAGTTTCTGCACAGAAAAGAATCAACAGAGTAAATAGACGGCCAACAGAGAGGGAGAAAGTTTTCACAGCTATACATCTGACAAAGGACTAATAGCCCAAACCTACAAAGAATTCAAACAAATAAGCAAGAAAAAAATTAATAATCCCATCAAAAAGTGCGCAAAACACATGAGCAGATTTTTTTCAAAAAAAGATAAGATAAATGGCCAACAAACATATAATAATATGCTCAACATCAGTAATCATCAAGAAGATGCAAATTAAAACCAGTGAAGTAGTTTCTTACCCCTGTCATAAAGGCTATTATTATTACAAAGTCAAAAACAATAAATGTTGATAAAGACATGGTGAAATGGAAAGCTTATGTACTGTTGCTGGGAATGTAAACTAGCACTACCTCTATGGGAAACAGTATGGAGATTCCTCAGAAAACTAAAAGTAAACCTACCATTCAATACTCTCTATTGAGTATCGACTCACAGGAAAAGAAATAATTTTATAAAAAAGACACCTGTACTAGGATGTTATCACAACATAATTTACAATGGTAAGGATATGGAATCAAACTAAGTGCCTATCAACTAATAGTGCCTATCCACATGAGTGGATAAAGAAACTGTGGTGTATAATATGTGTATATGCCATGGAGTACTAGTTAGCCACATCAAGGAATGAAATAATGTCTTTTGCAGTAACTTAGGAGAAACTGGAGACCATCTTCTAAATGAAGTATCTCAGGAATGGAAAAGCATATACCACATGTACCCACTTATAAGTGAGAGCTAAAGTATGAGTAGATATGATCCTAAAGTGGTAGAACGGACATTGAAAACTAAGAGTGGGCAGGCAAACTAACAGGGGTTGAGGCATAAAAACCTGTTGGGTATAACATATATATTCTAATAACAGGTACTTTAAAATCTCTCACTTCAGCATGATACAATTCATCCATGTGATAAAAAAACACTTGTACCCTGCAAATCTACTTAAATAAAAACAAAATAATAATAAAAAGATTCCCCATGCCTCTAGAATAATACTACAATAAAATTTTATTAATACGATTCTTCTTTTTCTCTTGTTTATTGCTGACGGCTCAGCTGGGACCATCAGTAAAATTCATGTTACTCTAGTTCCCCCTCCCTGTCTATGCCCTACCTGCAGTGGCCTTTGCTTAGTCTCTCCCGTTTGCTCTGTGTTTCCTGCCTGTCTGAGGACTTTGCACCTGCTCTTCCCTCAGCCTGACGGTGCTCCTTCCCCAGTCTCTGACACCTCCAACTAGATTATGTTTTCCTGTGACTTGCTTCCAGAATACACTGCTTGTCTCCTTCCTAGTACTCATCACACTTATAAATACAATTGACCCTGGAACAATGCAGGGGTTAGGGGTACCAACTCCTCACATGGTGGAAAATCTGTATATAATCTTTGGCTCTTTCAAAACTTAACTACTAATAGCCTATTGTTGACCAGAAGCCTTACTGATAATATAATCAACTAACACCTATTTTGTTTGCTGTATACATGACATACTGTATTATTTTTTTTTTTGTAGAGACAGAGTCTCACTTTATCGCCCTCGGTAGACTAACATGGCGTCACACAGCTCACAGCAACCTTCAACTCCTGGGCTTAGGTGATTCTCTTGCCTTAGCCTCCCAAGTAGCTGGGACTACAGGCGCCACCACAACGCCTGGCTATTTTTCTGTTTTTTGCACTTCGGCCAAGGCTGGGTTTGAACCTGCCACCTTTGATATATGGGGCCAGCGCCCTACTCGATGAGCCACAGGCGCCGCCCCAAATATACTGTATTCTTATAATAAAGTAAGATAGAGAAAAGAAAATTCTATTAAGAAAATCATCAGGAAAAGAAAATATAATCACTAGTCACTAAACAGAAAGGGATTATTATAAAAATCTTTATCCTTTCGGTCTCCAGGTTGAGGAAGAGGAAGAGAAGGCTTGGTCTTGTTGTGTCACGGGTAGCAAAGGTGGGGGAAAATGCACCTATAAGGAGACTTGCACAGTTCAAACTCATGTTGCTTGACTGTCACCTGCACTCAAATTCCATCTTCCCTAAGGATTATAAGCCATCAGAGAGCAATGACCGTATCTGTATGGCTTATTGCTGAGTCACTAGTGTCAAGTCCAGGCTTCTGGTGGGCAGGCAACAATGTGTGATGAGTAAATGAATGAATAAATAGCAAAGCCAGTGGATTCCCACTGGTAGATGTGAATATGTGATTATAAAATAAATTTGAATAGTCACAATGTGGGCATTGTTTCATCTGTGCTTTTCCAAGTGCTTGATGACTAATTAGCACCAGCTCCAAACTTTAGAATGCATTTTCACTGAAATTTACCTTTATTATATTAAATCTGGCCTAGAAATTGCTTTCTACTGATTGTAATAAATTGAGATTGGTATGATGATGTCACTTTAAATGCCTCTATACGGTCTTTCTTTGACTCTACTGTAAGAAAAAACAAATAGCAGGTTCCTCTTAGAGAGTGGCACAGGATAAAGCATTATTTGTTATCACTGTTCAATCAAAAAGTACATGAAGGAGCCACATAATTCATCTAGACAGCAATCACCATGGAGTTATGCTGCTCCCTTATGTAGGTGATGAAACAGCCAAATTCCCTGACAGTGGTGAATTATTCTTCATGGCACTAATAGCAATGCCAGAAGAACCATCAAGGCCACAGACATGGAGGATGGGGGCTCTTCAAACTGCACTAGTAAAAATTTGATGTATTTTATTGCTTTCTTTTAATCTTGATCATTGAGGTTTTAAAATAAAATTATAGAGATGCTAAGCTTAGTCAGTGGAGAGAGCGATTAATTTCCACTTGGCAATTGTGTTAGCATGGTGGCTTCTGTCCAGGCCAAGCCTGGGCTAGGGCCCGGGTGCATCCTCATTCTAGCACCACCCCCAATTGATCAGCCGGTACTTCAAATCCTGACAAAGGGTGCATGGCGCATGGGACTTCTTTCCTTTCTCCTTTAGACACATATTTCAACAAATATATATCCCATTTCCCATCCCACATAAAGTACTGATCTACTAGAATAAATCTCTGATTTTAAAACCTTGTAGTTTGAGAGATAAACTAACATATGAATATAAAGCCTGGTGATTAGGAAGTGTTTTGAATGGCCTCAACTGTAGATACAACATTAAATTGTACTAACATTCTTGTTTAGTTAAACTTTTTAATGTTTTAAAAAGCCCTTCATAATATTATGGATAAGTAAATTCCTCGGCCTGATTTCAATTTGAGTCAAATTCCACCTAATAATGTTACACCCATAAAGCTGCTCCTTAACAGTCCATCACATTAAACTGGAAACAGAATGCTTAAAGCACACTCTTAGGCTGCCTGCCCATGAAATAAGCATTACAGACTTTTGACAGATGTCTTTAATAGACATGGTTATTAAAAGAATATTATAGAAAATAAATTTAGACTGTTAGTCTACCACAATTACTAAAGGAATACTTAGGCATGTCCAGATAATCACCTCTATACTTAATTGGGAGGAAAATAATCTGTGGGCATTATAATCTTCAGGTAGTAGCCCTCTACTCATTTACCCATCCAGCTCATTATCACAGATTAGGATTTGTTAGTGCTTTCTCTGTAGCATAAGCTCCAATTTTCAGGAAATTAAAAGTTGATTAGAAAAAAAAAAAAAACTAAAACTCTAGTTAACAAGCATCAGTCTAAGAGCAAAGTCCTTATAAAAATCTCAGGGGAAAAACATTCTGCTCTGTTTCAGTTATGAATGCCCAAGAAAGAAGTTTTGTGATTTTAGTCCACTTTTAAGTTTTATCAATTGAAAATAAGGTAGACTTTAAGCAGAAAAAAGAAAATTCCACATCCATAATATGGATTAATGCCTCTGGTATGTTTTGAAGGCAACACAAAGCTAATAAAAACAGCTAAACTATTTGTTGGGAATTATGCTAGATTGTGAATTAATACTTCAGAAAAACACTACTACTTAATGCCAGCAGTGAATTTTTGGTTTCTGCCTTCAGGCCTACAATGTGAAAAATATTATCTATTGTTGTTAATTATGTAACAACTGGAATTTACATGTCATCTTTCATTCCAGGCTATGAAACAAAGGGGGAAGGGCACACATTTCTAGTCAATGGCCTATCCTTTTGGTGTTCAGATCTAGCAGAGGGAGACCAGAGGTAAATGGCCATTGAGTTGGTCCTAATATTGTATTCCTCATTAACAGAGGAAGAATATGAAGAAGAGTTTTAACCAAGATCATACAGAAGATCAAAGCTGAATGAAAGTCCTTCTTAGGTGGGGGTATATTTGCAATGACTTAGGCTGTAGCCTCATCCTTTCTGTTTAGATACTCTGCATTCAGGCAGGCCTGGCAGAGTGAGGATGGATCAGTGTTTTTAACTAGAATAGCTCTACCTACATGGATGAGCAAAGGTTACCCCAGCCTCAGTCGACTCATCTACAAAGTGAGTCTAAAAGAAATATATAACTTATAAGTCATTTTAGGGGTTATATAAGGAAGATTGTTGGGCAAGTAGCAGCAATCAAGCCATCATTATTATTTTTTTTCTTTTTTATCATTTGGGATTCATCGAGAACTCAAAGAATTAGGTTACACTCATGGCATTTTTTAGATAAAGTTACTCTTATAATCGTGTCCTGCCCCCAAGAGGTGTGACATACACCGTGACCCCCCAATCACACTCCCTCCTCCCTGCTCCCTCATTCCCCTGCCCCCCACCTTGAATTGATTTGAGTTTTTCTCTTATGAGGGTACGTATTATATCATCTACTACCTTCATGTAAGAATTGAGTACATTGGATTCTCGAGTCTCCATTCTTGTGATACTTTACTAAGAAGAATGTGTTCCAACTCAATCCAGGCTAATACAAAAGATGTGAAGTCTCCATCTTTTTTAATAAGCCATCATTATTATCATCATCATCTTCTTCATCAGGTTCTTAACTTTGCTTCCTTCATAATGTGATGGATAAGCAATTGTTTGTAAATTACGTTTCAGGTATACTATCTAAAAGGGTAGACCTTATTATTTATACAGGTAAGAAAGAGCAGGCTAGGATCCTTCATTTTTATACATTTTAGGAAACCTGATCATAAAGTGCGTTAAAGCAACAGCAATAAAAAGAGGGTTGAGGCGGGATTCAGAAAGCCTTGTGTCCGCCCCAGCTCCATCATTCACAACTTAAATTGCTCAGGCCTCTGGGGGCTGGATGATAAATCTTATCTACCTCACACAGTTCCTGTGAGGATGTGAGGATCGAATGGGAAGACAGGTACGAATGCATTTTGAAAACTATAAAGCACTTAGCTTAATAAATTAGAGTGTTTTTATAATTTTTACTATGCTCAGAGTCACTTATAATGACTAATTTCTACATCCATGTTTTTTTCCCTAAGTTTATTCTAATTTGAAACAATTGTTATTTATTACTCCTATGTTAATAGACATGAAATTAGTTTTGATAACATTTTGGTAAAAATAAAGCACCAATGGCGTCATGGTTTAATAGCACTGTTCAGTTTTTCTCCTTTTTTGAAAAGTTGAGCCTTCACAATTCACTGTTGTGAAGAGAAGGGTTGTATTGCCTAACAATTATTTTATTAAAATTCACCAAGTTGTGCTTAATGTTCTGACATTTATTGTCTACAGAATCCATGTTTTCCCTGGCCTTATTAAACACACACACACACACACAACTTGCTTGGACAGCAAAGTGGTCATACTAGTATAGTTAGAATAACTAGAGAAATTAAATTTGTCTAAACTTCAGAGCTTCAAGAGCAAAACTCAAGTGACACAGTTATTGAGAAATTTTGACCAAGAGAAGAACCTTACCTTAAGAAAAGGACAACAGTGTCCTTTTACACAACCGTGTTTGTGTAAAAACACTGGCTCCTTGTCCAAGGTTGTTTATCTAAGTCATTGGAAAGTTTCAGATAAATTTTGATCAATATGGCTCATTAATTACTAAGATATTGACTACCTACAGCCTAGAGAGAAAAGGAAAAGCTTGACTTACCAGGAGTACACATACCTGAAAGTATCACCAAGTTAATGACATGCCATCCTTGGGATGCTTTATTCCATGGCCAAACTTGGTAGGGCCCCTTCCCATCTGCTCTGCCTCAGGAAGAAGAAACTTGGATAGTAGAAGAAAACCGTTATTGGAATCTCTATGGATTACTCAATGCCATACAAACTTCCATTGCTTTAGCACACTATTAGTCTTTTTTTTTATTGGTATTTTTTTTTTTTATTGAATCATAGCTGTGTACATTAGTTCAACCATGGGGTACAGTGTGGGGGCTTCACATGCAATCTGAGATATTTTATCAACCTGATTGACATACCATTCATGATATTTTCTCGTTTACTATATGAA
>CAUYON010133855.1:0-36149 GCA_963573935.1 Arctocebus calabarensis
CTGGCTTGTGTATACATGTGAATTTCCTCCCAAGTAACTGACTGTAGGACAGGCGGTCTTACTTCTCTTGTTTTCTTTCTTTCTGTCTTTGTTTTTTTGAGACAGAGTCTTACTTTGTTGCCCAGGCTAGAGCGCAGTGGCCGTCAGCCTAATTCACAGCAACCTTAAATTCCTGGCATCAAGCCATCCTCCTGCCTAAGCCTCCTTAGTAGCTGGGGCTACAGGTGCCTGCTACAACACCTGCATAGTTTTTCTCTTTTTGTTGTTTTATTTTGAGACAGAATTTCACTCCGTTGCCCTGGGTAGAGTGCTGTAGAGTCATAGCTCACAGCAACCGCAAACTCCCCAGCTCAAGAGATACTCCTGCCTCAGCCTCCCAGGTATCTGGGACTACAGGTTCCTGTCACAACACCCACCTAGTTTTTCTATTTTTAGTCGACATGGGGTCTCTCTCTTGCTCAAGCTGGTCTTGAACTCCTGAGCTCAAGCAATCTACCAGCCTAGGCCTCCCAGAGTGCTAAGATTACAGGCATGAGCCACTGAGCCTGACTAATTTTTCCATTTTTAGTAGAGATGGGGTCTTGCTTTTGCTCAGGCTGATCTAGAATTCCTGACCTCAAGGGATCCTCCTGCCTCACCTCCCAAAGTGCTAGAATGACAGGAGCCAGCCCTCATGCCCAACTTGTGTTGTTAATATTTGGTATTTATTCTGTGACTAGGAAAAACCTTCATGTGGTACACAATTAAAAAATATATGAAAGGAATACAGAGAAAAGTCTCTCCTACTCATATTTTATAGATATCTATTTCCCTTCCAGGAGAGAACCAACTAATGTTAATAGTATTTTATGCATCTTTTTAAAAGTATTTTATGTGAATGTGTGTATATCCCCTCCACCCCCATTTTTTGAACCCTGGTAGAGTGCAGTGGCATCATCATAGCTCACAGCAACCTCAAACTCCTGGGTTCAAGTGATTCTCCTGCCTCAGCCTGCTGAGTAGCTGAGACTACAAGTGCTAGCCACAACATCTGGCTAATTTTTTCTATTTTTTCTTTCTTTTTTTTTTTTAGAGATAGAGTCTCACTTTATCACTCTCAGTAGAGTGTCATGGTGTCACAGCTCACAGCAACTTCCAACTCCTGGGCTTAGGCAAGTCTCTTGCCTCAGCCTCCTAAGTAACTAAGACTATAGGAGCCCACCACAACGCCTGGCTTTTTTTTGTTGCAGTTTGGCTGGGGCCGGGTTCAAACCTGCCACCCTTGGTATATGAGGCCAGCACCCTACCCACTGAGCCATAGGCACCACCCAATTTTTCTATTTTTAGTAGAGACTGGGTCTTGCTCTTGCTCAGGTTGGTCTCCAACTCCTGGCCTCAAGCAATCCTCTTGACTTGGCCTCCCTGAGTGTTAGGATTACAGTCATGAGCCATCGAACTTGGCCTTTCTTCCCCCTTTGTAGACAAATGATAGTATATTATTCATATTATCCTGCATTCTGAGTTTTTCCTTTTAGTATATCGAGGCATTCTTTCTATCTTAATATATAGTGAGTTCAATAGTTTTGGAGGTACTTGAGGGAAAACAACAGCACTAATAAGCATTACTAGAAGCAATAAAGATGTTAAGCTGCCAACAACTAAATTGATGATTCGATCCTTGACTGACGTCTCCCCAAACAGGGGTCTGTTGTCCAGGCCACTGGTACTGTTTCAACCTGTTACACATATTACACAATTTAAAAGCAAATCGAAGTGTGGCTTGTTATATTCTCTCAGATCCACTAGAGGGAGACGTGAACCTGTTCTGGAAAGCTAACTCAGATTCTTTTAAGTAGAAACTGTGAACCAACCACAGCCAATGATCCTTGGCAGAATTTGAACCTTTGATCAATCTAGGGCTCTAGGGACAGTAGAGGAAGTTAAGTGCAGGAGTAGAGTGCACTTGCATTAGGGAGTAAGGACACAGGTAAGCATCAGCCCTATTGCTAACAGTGAGACTTACCCTGAATCAGTGATATGCTAGTAAACTAGCTCTTCTAAAAAAGCCCCAACTTGCTGATCTGTATGTAGTATTTATGGACTTCTATAAAGAGAAAGACAATATTCAAATGGAGTCATGTACTGAAAGCCAGAGAAGAGCCTAGAAGTGCTAGTGTCGCTCAATGCCTGTGCTGTTGAAAGGCAGACCTGAGCACCTCAGCTCCTCCCTGGCGGGGGAAATCTGTAGTGTGACTGCTACACCGGTTTAACTGCAGGTTCCTTCCGTATTTAACAGTCAGCTCTTGAGCCCCTGTGGGCTGCTTCTGCAGCCACTGAGCCTTGTT
Organism: Arctocebus calabarensis; assembly: GCA_963573935.1. Taxonomy (NCBI): domain Eukaryota; kingdom Metazoa; phylum Chordata; class Mammalia; order Primates; family Lorisidae; genus Arctocebus; species Arctocebus calabarensis. The sequence goes on from CAUYON010133855.1 coordinate 2,325, forward strand.
GAGCCTGTCACTTCTCCTATAAGGTGGGGATGGTAGATCTGCCCCTATCCACATTCTCTTACATAGTGGACACGTAAGTACTGTGAACACTGTAATATTCCCCAAGCTTCCCTGGTCATGAAATCATCCAGTAGCGTGTGGAAAATAGACATTTCCAGGATGTGCCCCAAAGCACCTGGTTTAGAACCTTGTGGAAGGGACCTGGGAATCAGGGTTTTAAATAATTGATCCACATAACTCTTATAATCCAAGGATGTGGGGAAACACTGCTCTAAATTACTCATACAAGCTGGGCAAGGTGGCTCATGCCTGTAATCTCAGCACTCTTAGAGGCTGAGGTGGGTGGATCCCTCAAGTTCCAGAGTTCCAGATGAGCCTGAGCAAGAGCAAGACCCCATCTCTACTAAAAATGGAAAAAAGTAGCTGGGCTCGTGGTTGCTGCCTTTATTCCCAGCTACTCGGGAGGCTGAAACAGGAGGATTGCTTGACCCCAAGAGTTTGAGGTTTCTGTACGCTAGGCTGACACCACAGCACTCTACCCAGAGCAATGAGTGAGACTCTGTCTCAAAATAAATAAAACAAAATTAAAAATAAATATAAATAAATTATTCATATAATCAGGTCAGACATCCGTGGGAGATGTATGCAGAATTCTAGGACTCTATCCAGACAGGGCACGTAATCCCGCTGCTGACAGAACCAAAATTTCCATCACAGGCAAACCTTCTTGCCTTCTCTTAGGTAGTTCTCTACGTAGTTCTCAAGCTACCATTTACTGAGAATTTACAAGGTGTCAGGTGCATTACAATTTAGCATTTATTTTTCTCCTCATAACAATCCTGTGAAACAGATTCGTATTTCTCATTTTGCAGAGAAAATCAAAGCGGTCAGGAAAATGTTCAGGGGCGCATGATTGGTGTGAGCTGAAACCCACCCGAGCCTGACTCCCAGCCTGGGTCCCGACCACACTGGGGGTGATCCCCCCTGTCTGCCCTGGCCCTGCTGTTCTCCATCCCGTCTATGGAAGGCCTAGGCACTCTCCTCCTCACCACAAGGTTAGTTTGGTGCAAATGGAGGTAGTTTCTAGTCTGTAAGTGCTGTGAACGCAGCTTCTGGAGCACTGGAATGGAAGGCCTCCAAGGGAAGGATGCAAGGCCAGGCCTATGCCCCTGTGGAATTCAGATGGCAACACAGGGGAGGTCATGCCCTCAAGTGAGCTCTGGGAGTTCTCTTTCGAAGAGGAACACAAACACCCAAGAAAGTTATGTACAACTTAGTACTCAGCCAGGTGCTTTGGGGCACATCCTGGAAATGTCTATTTTCCACAAGCTACTGGATGATTTCATGACCAGGGAAGCTTGGGGAATATTACAGTGTTCACAGTACTTACGTGTCCACTATGTAAGAGAATGTGGATAAGGGGCAGATCTACCATCCCCACCTTATAGGAGAAGTGACTCATCTGAAAGTGCATAAAATTCCTGATTGCCGCTGTTCATTTTTCATTCCACTCATCATTTGTAACAGGAGTTTTTCCCCTCGACTTGAGTACTTAGCCTTAGGGAGAGGGGCAGTGTAGAGAGATTGGGCTTTAGAGTGTAATGAATCTGCTTCGAACCCTCTGCCCTTTACTAGCTGTGTGATGCTGGGCAAGTTACTTAATGTCTGTGTGTCTTCTCATTTGTAAAATGGAAGAAACATAAATAATACCTCCCTTGTCAGACTGTTTTGAGCATTAAAGAGATTATAAGCAACTGCTAAATAAATGGGAGCGGTACCCTTCTCCTTCTCTGACAGCAGACACCCTCATGTTTCCTTGTGTCTCAGGTAGACAAAGCATTACTGGTTTTTAGCATGAAGGGGGCATTCTCACAAAGAGACAAATGCATGAAGCCAAAAAGCAGTCTCAAAGTAGAATGTTTTATGAAAGAATAAAAAATAGTTGAGTGTCAGATAAATTTTAAGGTGAAAATAAGTAAAGAAGCTGTCAAGAATTTTCTCCCCATAGGCTGGGTGCGATGGCTCATGCCTGTAATCTTACATTCTGGGAGGCTGAGATGGGTGGATCACTTGCACCAAGGAGTTCAAGACCAGACTGAGCAAGAGTGAGACCCCATCTCTACTAAAAATAGAAAAATTGAGGCAACAGGATCACTCGAACTCAAGAACTTAAGGTTGTTGTGAGCTATGATGCCACGGCACTCTAGTCAAGGCTCCAGAGTGAGATTCTGTCTCCACAAAAAAAAAAAAATTCTCCCTTGAATGGTATTTTAGACTGAGATTGGGACTGGGAGGGTAAAGGTAAGATGGGAAGGAAGGGGTGGGGTCATGCTGACAAGTCTATGGGTTACTAGCCGTGGCTGTGTGGTGGACATTCCAGGACCCCAGTGCTAGGAATTCAGGAACCCACTGTCCCACCATGAGGCAGGTATGGCTCTGTGTAGGAATCAGGGACCTGTATTGCATCCCTCTACGTATAAATCTAGAGAACTCACTCCAGTTTCCTTATCTGCAAATTGAGATAAAATCCAACTCACTGGGCTGGTGTAAAAATGCAGCTTGGTGTGGCCATGCAAGTGCTCTGTTACCTAAAAGCCAGTGTCATTATCAGAGGGGCAGTTCTCTTAGTAAGCTGTGGCTGGTAGAGTACGTGGAAGCAGGCTGGGGAGCACCTGGCTTGAATGTGAGCAGAAACATCCGGGACAGGTTAGGTACTGAAATTGCCCAGATAGATAGAAAAATAATATGTGGAGATATAAAAAGAAGAGAACCAATGTGAGGGAGAGAACGCAGGGAGCCAGCACATCAGACAGCGCTGCTATCTCTGATGAACTGCCTGGAGAAGTTCAGTTTCTGGTTATAATTCCCAGCAAAGGGGAAGAGAGGATAACGGAGAAGACAATTCCTTTCTCTGGTGAGGCTCATTCGATTAAGCAGTGATACGTGATAGAAGCACTTACCATGCACAAAAGATCAGGTCTGTGTTTTTACAAAAGCCACATATGCACCACTCAAGTTGGCTGATGGAGTCTAATGGACAACAGGTGGCATTTCTAGTGATTTCCCATAACATGGACAAAGAAATTCAAAATCTTAAATACATGTACAAAAAGAAGTAAAAAACTTTAGTCAGTTAAAAAGTATATATTAAGTTCTGAGGAATCAAATAGTTTATTAGAATCCGTGGTCTCTTAAGCCATCTCTGTCTCCCCCACATCTTTTTGACCTCATTTTTGGGATTATTACACTGTCTGGCTTGTTATTAATACTATCTTTTTCTTTCTTTATAGCCCATCAGGATCAGGAAGAAAATTAGTATTATCTTATTCTGAGACCGAAAACGTAAGGAAACTACATTTTTACAATTGTATTTGAGTCATTTGTGAAATTGCATATTACAATTTGCCACCATTTCTAACAGTTCTTTAACATTTTTTCCTTTCTCAATTGGATATTCACATTCATGCCAATGACCTCCAGGGGCTAATTTCTTTTCTAGCTCAAGAGAGAATTGCTTCCATCAGAACTGGGGGTAAAGACAGAAATATATATCCTTTGTATTTGGTTTCACATAGATAGAAAATTAGAAACTCAAGGTATGCAAGAGATTTCTGTAGACTGTAGTTACCTTCCAGTAGCAGTATATAGGATAAAAAGTTATTCTTCCTGTTTGCTTAAAAATATCAAAGACCAAACAGGGGTTAACTTATAAGGGTTGGATGCAGATAGATACTGGCTGGCCAGGTGGTTCATTTAAACTGAGGTCAGAGTAACCTTGTCCTGTGGTATGGGTGCCCAGGTATCCAGTTAGGTCTACCTTGCTGCTTATGCCATTGGTCACCTTTCTGTGAGCTCCTGTCAAACACAGATAAGTCAATAAGTTATGTAAATATGATCACAGCTGGTCATGCCTGGGTAAGAACTTTTCAGAACTTCAAAGATTTGGGCTCCATAGGACCGACTTGCCTTGGTTATGTAACAAGAAAAGCATCAGAAGGTAACGGGAGAAGGCTTGGCATTAGTAGGTAGGTAGACAAAATTGGGCTGGAACTTTCACACACGCACAAGATGACTTTACAAAAGAAATGTTATCTTGCTGAGCCTCAGTTTCCTTGTCTGTAAACCAGGGACAGATCCAGGGAATTTATGAGGATTGAATGGAATAAAAATGAACCAACATAAGCAAGTCTGCCTACTATGATGTCTGGGCTAAAAAACTGCTCAATAAATACCAGGTTAATTTTCATTTCCACAAAAGACATGATCCTAAAGAGCTCTATAATCATGTTCACAGAAGACATGATCATATAGAGCTCTACCCAAAAATAACTTTTTAAAATTTTAATTTCATTTTTTATTTCAAAAACTGTAGGGGGTACAAGTGTTTCCTGTTACATGGGTGAACTCTATCATGCTGAAGTCAGGGTTTTTAGTGTGCCTATCGCCAGAAGAGTGTGCATTGTACTTGATAGGTAAGTATTTATTTATTTATCTTGAGACAGAGTTACACTATGTCACCCTTGGTAGAGTGCCATGACATCACAGCTCACAGCAACCTCAAACTCTTGGGTTTAAGCGATTCTCCTGCCTCAGCATCCCAAGTAGCTGGGACTACAGGTGCCTGCCACAATGCCTGGCTAATTTTCTGTTGCAGTTGTCATTGTTGCTTAGCTGGCCTGGGCTGGGTTCAAACCTGCCAGCCTCAGTGTATGTGGCCAGCGCCGTAACCACTGTGCCATGGATGCCAAGCCAGATAGGTAAGATTTTAATCCTTCACCCCTCCTACCCTTCCTCCTCCTTAGGTTCCAATGTCCATTACTATTCTTTTTGACCATATAGATCTTTTGTTTCACTGCCCCTTATAAGAAAGAACATGTATCTGTCTTTCCATTCTTGAGATACTTCACTTAAGATAATATTCTCCTTTTCCATCCACCAAATTCAACTTTCAAATCACATTTTATGAACTCTGATTTATGCTCAGTTGAGGTAATCTCTGACATACTGTCTTAGTAATCCCATCTTTTCCATTCATCACTATTAAATACAGGTGTTACTGCAGGTGCAATAAGTCTCTCCCTTCTCTTTTATTAATTCCATATGTTTAGGGATTTATCTCTCAGATCCTTTTATTGTTATTTTTTTCTTGTTTATTTTTCTTTTCTTTTTTTTTTTTCTCAGATCCTTTTAGAACAGACCAATTCTTACCCATATAATATGAGGAACAATCCTGTTCCTATGATACACTGAAGCAGATAAGAACACTCTAGAACCTACATCAGACTTTTTGGCCCCAGGCTCAGAGAAGAAAAAGCACCACTGCAAAGGCACCCTTTGGCATGATACGCTTCTAGTCATCTGTAGGCTTCTTTCCTCCCTTGCACTTTTTTATATCAGCTTCTGCTTTTTTACACTCTGATCTTTCCAAGTTGAAGCCTTCAGCAAGTATTTGTTAAATGCCTGGATTGTACTAGGCGGATGCTATGGGACTGAGGGGGCTACTAGGGGCACAAGGTGTGTACTGACCAATCACAGGGCCGTGTTGACAGGTGAGAAGGATGGGCTGATGTGCTCTTCAAATCATTCAGGTACTCAGCTTTGGGATAGGTAAAACTTCACTAAGCAGAGAAAGGGTGGAGTGAGAAGGTGAGGAAGGTAAACCTTGACAGACAGCCTGTCCTTCCAACTCGCAGGACTTTCTTCAATTTCCCAAGTGATGTCTAGCTCATCCTGCAAATTCATCTTGTTAGTGTAATAATAAATATAGCAATCACCCATCACATATAAAATGACTGAATTTTAAGAATTCAGTACTTCATCTCCAAAAGATGACTTAATGATGAGGCTTTCGGTCAGTGTTGTAGAATATTTGGGGAGAGGCAGATCTTTTGATGACATACTAGGTGGGTGCTTCCTTAGGCAGGCCATGGGTGAGGTGGAAATGGGACTGGGACCCTGATGAGCACGGGGACATTCGTCAACATGAGGTTCGGGGTGGTTTTTGGTCTAGCCGTTTGTATTAACTGTTTCAAGCATCTATTCCTAGTTTTTTTTGTTTTGGTAGAGAAAGAGTCTCACTTTGTCACCCTCGGTAGAGTGCCGTGGCGTCACACAGCTCACAGCAACCTCCAACTCCTGGGCTTAGGTGATTCTCTTGCCTCAGCCTCCCGAGTAGCTGGGACTACAGGCGCCCGCCACAACGCCCAGCTATTTTTCTGTTTGGAGTTCGGCTGAGGCTGGGTTTGAACCTGCCACCTTCGGCATATGGGGCCGGTGCCCTACTCGCTGAGCCACAGGCGCCGCCCATCTATTCCTAGTTTTGATCAGGGTTCAGATTCAGGTAGAGTTGGAATAATCACCCTCTCCACTCTGCATTAAACTAGGCAAAGTCTCCATCCTTGGGTACCATTATCTTTTTTGATGAACAGGGTGAGTCAGAAGGAGATTTACTTACTCCCACTCATTTTCTCTGCTTATTATTTCATGCAGTAGATTTTCTTGTATGATAAACAGCTTCTGTGGGTGTTTGAGGGTCTCTAACAAGAGAACATGCTGTTCCTGTGAGTAGAATGCCTTCTGAACGACACATCACGGCATACACAGAGCTTTGCTTCCTAGAGTGAGAAGCTTGCCTCACAGAAGTGTCTGCCGGTGTTGCAGTGGTCTGCAGAGACCAGGCATTGAAGCCATCCACATTTTTTTCTTTCTTTTTTTGCAGTTTCTGGCCAGGCCCAAGTTTGAACCTGCCACCTCTGGTATATGGAGCAGGCGCCATACTCTTTTGAGCCACAGGCACTGCCCAAAGCCATCTTCATTTCTGATTGATTGCAGTGTGGGTGGAGGAAGTGACCAAGATCTTGGACTTTCTCCTGGATTCAAGTTCTTCTCAGCCACTTCTCAGGCCATGTGACCTTAAGTAGTCACCTCATCTTCCTGAACATCCATATTCTCAACTATAAGATGTGAAAAATTGATAGAATTTATCTCATAGGCCTGTGTATAAAATATATATAGAAAGTGGAGGATGGTTAAATGTCTAGTTAAATCTCTAATAAGTGGTAAGTGTCTATGAAGCCACTGTGCTCCTGGGTTCCTTTCTTAATATGTGCTCTAGGCAGCCAATATAAGCTCTGTGAGTCTCAATTTCTTCATCAGAAAAGTGCGGTCAATATCACTTAGCTCACAGAACTGGGGTGAAGATTAAATGAGATGCTGGACAATGGCTTAGCATGTGTGGTAGGATGTAGATGCTTGATAGATATCTGTTTTCTCCACCATCTTTGTCTGCCTGTCTGCTCATAATTAAATTGTCTTCATGATGGTTTCCATTAACTAGCAAATTCATCATCATCTGGGTGCCTGTACCCAGTGGGTAGGGCACTGGCCACATGCACCAGGGATGGTGGATTTGAACCCAGCCTGGGCTTGCTAAACAAACAACAACAACAAAAATAGCTGGGCTTTGTGGTGGGTGCCTGTAGTCCCAGCTACTAGGGAGGCTGAGGCAATAGAATTGCTTGGGTCCAAGAGTTGGAGGTTGCTGTGAGCTGTGACACCATAGCACTCCATAGAAGACGACAAAGTGAGACTTTGTCTCAAAAAAACAAACAAAAAACAAGCAAATCCACCACATGGAACTGATTGTTTTAAGTTTCACTTAAAATTTTCCACTTAAAATACCTCAAATAATTAAAGTAGACCTACCATTTCATTGAGAAATTCCACTACGAGGTATTTATCCAAAGGAAAAAAAGGTCATTTTATCATAAGGACATTTGTACTCAAATGTTTATAGCAGCACAATTCCCAATTGCAAAGATGTGGAAACAACTCAAGTGTTCATCAATACATGAAAGGAGTAATAAAATGTGGTCTATGTACACTATGGCGTACTACTCAGCCATAAAAAAACAGTGATCTAGTATCTTTTGTAACAACTCGCAAGGAACTAAAGACCATTCTTCTAAGTGAAGTATCACAAGAATGGAAAAACAAACACCAGCTGTCCTCAGTACTAAGCTGGAACTAGTCAGTCAACACTTAGGTACATACAAGGAGGGTAAGCTCACTAGGAATCAAGTGGGGGGAGGGTTGGATTAACTCACACCTGACCAGTGCAATGCACACATTCTGGGTGAAAGGCACACTTACAACATAGACCTGAAATGTACAAAAGCAAATTATGTAAGCAAAATGTGAGTACCCCTGTAAATATTCTCAAACTTAAAAATTAAAAGTAAAATAAATAAAAGTTTTGACTTAGAGTGGGAAGGAGGAAGGAACATGTGGATACTGTGGGGACACCCAGGAGAGGAAAGAGGGAAGTTGAGCCAGGCAAAGAGAAGTATCTTGAAGCATCTTGTTTGCCTCAGTTCTTCACCAGGTGGATTTCACCACTACTTATAGTCTGCTGTCAAACTGACTTCTCTGCTTCAAGGGTCAGGAAACTGCCTTACAAGAAGAAGCCCTAGGGGAAATTGGACTTGTGTGGGCCAGTAGAGACTTTTAATAACCACCATTTGTAGTTTATGAAATTGGTGCTTCTCCTGTACTTGAAGCCTGTTTTCATTACCCATGGACTTCACTCTTACAATCCCAGAGTGCACTAAGTCCCTGCAGGCTATTTTTGAGACAGAGTCTCCCTTTACTGCCCAGGCTTGAGGGCAGTGGCCTCACCAGAGCTCACTGCAACCTCAAACTCTGGGCTGAAGCATTACTCCTGCCTCAGCCTGCAGTAGTTGGGAGTGCAGGTGTGCACTACTAAATGGCCTAGTTTTTCTATTTTTAGTTGAGACCAGGGTCTCACTCTTGCTTAGGATGGTGTGGAACTCCTGAACTTCAAGGGATCCACTGGCCTTGGTCGCCCAGAGTGCTAGGATCACAGGCAAGAACCACCATGTCTGGCCCCTGGGCTACTTTTGGCTAAACCCCAAATAGCTGAGGCCGGCACCGCCCAAGTTTCCATGAAAGGGCCAGCTTGGTTTTCCTCTATTAGAGATCCAGGTCAGGATCCATCAAAAGCCGCGTCCCCTATGCTGCGTGAGAGATGTTTTGGTGATTAATTAGGCATGACTGTGACACGGGGCAGCAATGGCCTGTTCGTTACTTACAATTTTCACCAACAATAGCTGCCTTAAAGTCACTTGCTTCTCAATGACCGTCGTGTGCTTCCAGTCTTCACCAGGGGCTGGGCGGGGGTGGGGTCGCTACAGATGGGCAGGCCAGCAGGGCGGCCCTCATGCTGGGAGGAACTGTGGCGGGCACCCCACCAGGGAGCACAGATGTCCCCGGCACTGCTCCCAGAGGATGAGCTTGAGAAGTACCTGGGGGTTTTGACCTAACCCCAAAGGTCTTTCCGCCAGCCCTCCACCTCCAGTCCTTTGCGTCTCCTGGGGCACCGGGTTGGGAGCCCAGAGCCGAACCAGTTTCACCACTAGACTCTCTGAGTCAGACTTTGTATTTAATGACACCCACGTGGGGCAGGTTCTAGGGATGGGAGCTTCCGAGTGTGGTCCCCAGATCCGCAGCGTCAGTGTCACCATCACCTGGGACCTGGCTGGAAATGCACATTTACAGGCCTTACCTGTGACCTCCTAAAGCTGAGACCGCGGGGGTTGGGGGAAGTGTCACCTGCGCTTCGCTTCCCCGAGGGTGGCAGTGAGGTAGGTGGGGGGCGTGAGGTCCCGCCGGGATCGCCTAGTCCGTGGTCATGTGGGCTGGAGACCTGCTCCCCGCACCCGTGCCCCCGGCCCCCGGGTCTTAAAAAGGAAGAGGAGGCTGCGCGTTAGGCGTGTGTGCGTTCGCAGCCCCCCCAGAGCTGGCCCTGCAGCCCTCGGCCTCCCGAAGCTGGCGGGCGGGCGGGGAGGGCTGCGCGGGGACCACCCGGGAAGGCGCGGCCGCGCGCTCGGGGTCTGACTTCATTGTCTCCTCTTCTGTTTGAAACCCTGCTCTGAGAAACCAGTAATATCGAGGAAAAGGAAAAGACACACGCGCGCGCACTCACACGCACACACACACGCACGAAAAAAAGAAAACCTGAACACCCCCGTCTCAAAAACTCCGGAAAACGGAAAATTCCTGCTCTGATAACATGCCTGCCTTCAAGACGCTGGTAAGTTACAGGCTGCGCCGCAGCGCTGGGTTGACCGCGCCGAGAATGTCCTTTACAAATTGGTGACGGCCTCTCTGCACCTGCCCTCCGAGGGTGAGACCCGAGTGCGGCTGAGCGCCGCGCCGTACCAGCGTGTAGCTGAGGGCTTGGGAAGACGAACCTGTCTCAGGCAGACGACCAGGGTGGTAAGACCAAGTCACATCCGAAAGCTGAGCGACTTCTTTCCTGGGGGCACCGAGCTGGGACACCGCTGGTCTCCCTTACTTGCGGCACAGGAGTCCTGCCGCTGAGCTCTTCGCCCTGGTTATCTATCAGTAGTCCTCATTCTTATTGGAAACGTGAAATTAAGTCAAGTGAACATTCTTTTTGTGAAAAACAAAACTTCATATTGGAATAGACTTCTATATGTATTTGGGGGGGAAAGGTTGATTCAGTTTTGCTTTTTATAAAGCAAGTTTGTGGTATATTGCATTTCGGAGGAAAGATTTTATCTCATTTTGTCATATTTCTGGTATGTACATGAGCATCCCATCAGGAACTTTTACTCTAAGTTTCTAAACTCACAGTAGCTATTTTCCTTTGTGTATGGGGAAGATGTTTGTTATTTAAAAAGTGAGCATATAAAGGAAGGATTTTTATTGTGTTGTAAAAAGGAAATGTACTGTGATTGTGAAAAGGACATGATTCACTTCTTTGACCCTTATTTTTTCTGAAGAAACCTGTATGTTTCTGCATACATGCTACAAGAGGACAACTGGAAGGGTCTCTTCAACAGGTGTAGAGCATAAATCTTGGGGTTCCACTTGATGTTCAAGCATTTTTGAGATGAATTTCTGAAACATTCTTATTTCAAAAGCAGTCTCTTGTAACACATCTTGCTCAAGATATATAAATGAGTATCTGAAATCAATTGAAAATGCATTTAATATACATTTCAGAGTGGTTCTGATGGATTTGAATGAATCTAATCACCGTTTACATTTCTCAAAATTTATTTGCAATGCAGAAAGGGTAAAATTTAGTAGGAAATTCAAACCATATTGATTTTTAAAAATAAGACACTATAATTTCCTATAAATGTGTATCCAATATGTAATTGTTCAAAATATATTTTGTGATAAGTTTAGTTGATGTTTTAAGTCACTCTGTAGAATATACATAAATATAAGGAAATAATTATATAAAATACTAAAGGCTGGATTTGAATCATTTACTGGCAACCTGTTGATAATAGATCTTAGAACTCTTGAGAACTGTATGCTCATATGTTGGATTTCGTAATTTGGTGTCTAGTACATTGTTTATATGTAATGGAATTTTTTAAAAAATCATGCTTACTACACAAGCAAAATATAGCCTCTTTGGGTACACCACTCTATGAATTCTATCAGATGCACACCGTTACACAACCAGCACCGTAGTCAAGACAGAACAAGTCCCATCACCCTAGAAGCCTACTTTGTCTCTCTTTGTAGTCAACCTGCTCCACTTACCCTCCAACCCAATTTTATTGTTTGCTGGGGAGGCCAGATAGTTTTTCTCTTCAGAATGTTTTTACTTAGAAATAATTGCCTCCCTTCACTTTTCCAGAAAGAAAAACCTTAGTTTCCCCCTTTTGTATAGGATGAGTCAGGTTGTGGTATTTTTGTTTTAATCTTATATACTTTGGTAAAAATTTAGGCAAAGACAAAGCTGTTTGCAAAGAGGAAAACTAGAGACTTGGACTAAGTGTTAAAGTCATTTTGGGCTAATAGATTTGGTTTTTAGCAGATATAGATTACCTTGTGTTTATGATGAGGTATCACTGGTTATCCTGAACTGAAATAAATAAGACCATTATAAGTTGTTACTTATATAACATTCATAGAGTATAATATTCCTTTGTAATCTTAGCATTTAACTATTAATAAAACTATTCTTATTATACATGGGATTAAGAAAGCTACTTAAAACTACACATTATTATTAAATAGGTGCAAAAGAGGGATTGAAAATGACAATTTGAAGATATTTAAAATATAGAGTGATTGTGATTGATTGCTTAAGTTAAAATACTTACCTTCATGGGAATTAAGATCTGTGCCTAACTTACTTGTAGATGTCAGGATTTTTTAATTTCTGTGCTTATGTTTTGAAAAGGTTTTCCTGTAAGACACAGGTGCAAAATCTTTTGTAGAATAATATTTTTTTACTATGTAATATTAAATACACTATTCAATTCAGTAAACAACCTGTCATTGTTAGGCACTGCTAATAAAGATAATTAAGTCTGATGTCTTTTTCCTTTTTGCTTTGACAAACAAGAGCCTGTGTTTTTAAATGCACAATTTGCAGACAACTTGTAGAGAACTATAGGTGATAGCACCTAGAATATGCAGAATGTCAGGTATACGAGGAACCAACAAACGGAATAGGTGGCATTCTGAGCTGGAACTGTTACAGATCATGAACATTAATTGATTAGCAGGGAATCTTTACGTGGATTTACACTCTAGAGAGGGAAAAGGGATTTAGGGTCACCTGGAAAGACAGATTATACTAGACTTGTATAGGTTTCCTGAAACCAGAACTGCAACATTTTGTTGGTAAGTTGTTTTATGTTATATTGTTAAAAACAGGTCAGGAAGGGGAGTTGAGTATATTCAGCCTAACTTCTTGACTAGCATGTTGTCTTGAATCTCTTTAGCCAGAATTCTCCTTACTCCTGCCCCCAATCAGTATTTGAATATAGTCTGGTTTCCTAAGAGTAGAGCATCTTTTGTGTCTGTCATTGGTATAAGGAAGAAGCAGAAACTTGAAGAGCAGACACACAAGAAGATGGGTGGACTCCTTGCTTTAGAGCAGTGGTTCTCAACCTTCCTAATGCTATGGCCCTTTAATACAGTTCCTGTGGGTTGCAACCCACAGGTTGAGAACTGAGCTTTAGAGCGTAATAAACCTCAGGGCTGAGGCTTTGTCCTCTTCCCCATTCAAGCTTTCAAAATTCTATTTCTTATTCAACTAGATAAGCTCTAATAGGCTACTAGGAGAATTTGCTGTTTCTCATTTTGGAAGATACATGCAGGTGTTCTTAAGAATTGCATGTAGGCTTAGCACCTGTGGCTCAATGGGCTAAGGCACCAGCCACGTACACCTGAGCTGGTGGGTTCGAATCCAGCCCGGCCTGCCAAACAACGAGGCTGCAACCAAAAGATAGCCAGGCGTTGTGGCGGGCGCCTGTAGTCCCAGCTACTTGGGAGGCGGAGGCAAAAGACTCGCTTGAGCCCAGGAATTGGAGGTTGTTGTGAGCTATGATGCCATGGAACTCTACCCAGGGTGACAGCTTGAGGCTCTGTCTCAGAAAAAAAAAAAAAAAAGACTTGCATGTAAATCAATTATTATTATTTTTGTGTGTGTGTGACAGAGTCTCACCCTGTCATCCTATAGTGCCATGGGGTCATCATAGCTCACAGCAAAATCAAACTCCTGGGCTTAAGTGATCCTCTTGTAATGATCACATCTATGGTGATTTTGGAGTGTTTTTTTTTCTTTGTACCTAATTAATGTTAAATTGGGTGAACATCTTAATATTTTTCTTTGGAAAAGATATGTTTTAAGGTAAAAAATTGCCAAATACCTACTTGGGCACATTAAGGATGCTTGTTGGTTAAGGAATTTTTTTTTTTTTTTATTGTTTCCATGAAATTCCTTCTAGTGGATGGAATGTGAGTGTGAATTTATGACATCTATGTGGTATTCAAGTGGAATGCTTGGGGAAGCGTGATGGGCAGGTGGAAATAGACTAGGAATGAGTGGTCAAAGTCTTCCGGTCTGTAGACTTGGGAATGCAGCATCAGGAGTACGTGGTATTTTGTCCACCCACACAGTAGTGACAGGCTACCAGCACCCCAGTCTAGCTTTTGTTGGACAGAAATTAAAAAGTAAAGTCAGGAGGCAAAAATATTTAGGGTAGCTATAAAGACATTTTAACTTGTCTAGAAATTCTGGCTAACACGTAAGTGTATCCAGTGGCATTCCACTAGACTGGCTTCATTCCCTCAGCTATGCTATTGTATTCTACAGAATGCCCTCATGTGCGCCATTTTATTTTCTCCTCAGTGCACTGTGAAAGGTGCAGCCATGACAGGTCCCCAGCCTGCTAGGATGATGTGGAAGCTCAGGGAGTGTGTGATTTGCTTAAGGTCACCTTGCTGTCAGGCAGAGCTGGGACCAGGTCACTGTGCTCTGTCTACTGGGCCAGAATATACATAATGGGCTTGTTGGTGGCTGACTTCTTATTTTTTAGATTTATAGGTGCTTTGATAATATCAATCTTCCTTTGGAGACAGAGTCTCACAGTCTTGCCCAGGCTGGAGGACAGTGGCCCAATCATAGCTCACTGTAACCTCGAACTCCTGGGCCCAAGCAGTCCTCTTGCCTCAGTCTTCCAAGTAAGCAGAACTATAGCACCCACCACCATGACCGACTAATTTTTAAATTTTTTGTAGAGACAAAGTCTTAGAATGTTGCTCAGGCTGATCCTGAACTTCAGGCCTCAGAGTGGTAAGCTTATGAGCATGAGCCACTGTGCCCAGTTACCAGTTAGTTTTTTTAGACTATTTTCCTATGATTTCTAGCATTAATCTTTTTCACTTACATAGTGTCAGTATTAGTTTTAAAAACTTTTTTCTTTTTCACTTTATCAGTCATACGGCATTCCCCAGCCAGTATGTTAGAACACTGTACACAATCCAACATATATAAAAAGATTTCTAGCTGAACCCCGGTAAGACCTGAGAGGGCCCAACACAGCTGTGTGTCGGGGGAGTAGGATAGAGGTGGGCAAGGGCTGTTTACCACAGAGGGTGTGGACTAACTATTTTAGGTTATGGTGACTAATTAAAGAACATTGACATGCAAAGAAATGAGTAATCATTTCTTAGAATCAGGATGTCCGGGGACCTGTTCTTTTGTTGACCAGGTGAAATCCCGTGCAGGACCAATAGTTAAACTCTTTAGAGACTATTTTTCCCTGTTGTATCAGACGTTGTAGTGACCAAGGCCATGTTTGGGTGTTTAAACGATGTTTTGGGAAAATCCTGTTCTTACAGTGTTGAAGAAATTTGATCTTTAGGAATTCTTTCCTTCAACCAGTTTGTCTCTGTGTCTAGAGTAGGACTACTCAAATAACCAGAAGAGTTTTTTTTTTTTTGAGACAGAGCCTCAAGCTGTCACCCTGGATAGAGTGCCGTGGCATCACAGCTCACAGCAACCTCCAATTCCTGGGCTCAAGCGAGTCTTTTGCCTCCGCCTCCCAAGTAGCTGGGACTACAGGCGCCCGCCACAATGCCCGGCCATTTCTTGGTTGCAGCCGTCATTGTTGTTTGGCGGGCTAGGGCTGGATTCGAACCCACCGGCTCAGGTGTACGTGGCTGGTGCCTTAACCACTTGAGCCACAGGCGCCGAGCCCAGAAGGGTTTTTTTTAATTCACTTTCATAGACCTCTGGTGGAGAAGACTCCCCTTTTGTTGCATGTTCTGTCTTCAAGAACTACTACAATGGTTTAAGTTCATCTTCCTTTGTGTGGTTTTGCGTAAGAAGAAAAACTCTTTGCATTGTCTAACAAGTTACTAAATATCTGTGATGCCAGTTTAAATGTCACAGGAATCTGGGTTAATGGAACAGATATCTAACCAAAAAGCAATCTAGCCTTTTAATGACCCCCACAATCACTCCTCTAGAGTTAATTATCGTCCTCCTGGGGATTGATGGAAATTCTAGAGAAGCTGCTTGGTGATATGTTGATGATGTGAGGTCTGTGTTTTCTAAGCAGTGTTGCTGTGCACCGGATTGATTGCCTAAGTGCATCCTGGCATTTGCCATTTGGCGGTGCGGGTATCTGACAGGTCATTTCAGCATTGTTGGGTCGAGGTGAAAATGAGTGAAGGGATTGATTTTCTGCCCCTGAGGGAGATGTCATATTCATTTTAAAGTGTATGTTGCTAGATATCGGGAAGTGTTACTTTTAAGTTCATGAATTTCTGTGCAACTCTTCCTTACTTTGTGTCAAGAATAGCTTTATGTTTTTAAGATGAAAACAAAAATAGCAGTGGTTTTCTGATAGTTTGGTATGTTGGTTCTGCTGAATTATTTATGCTAAAATGTTAACTACATTTCTTTTGGATGATGTAAAGTTGAGACAACGTGAAATCCCAGGTCAACTTGATTGACCACAATGTTCATAGAACGGTTTTGGGGTAATGGATTTTTTTTCCTTTGTTAATGGAGTATTAACCTGAAGTCTCGTGTTCAAATTATTATTCTAAAATTAACTATTTTCCTGTTTCATGAATGTAATTGAATCTTCATGTGATGATGAGAAAGTTGCATTTGTCCTTACAGAAGTTGTACACCAAGCAGTGCTTGCATGAGAACTGAGTGTGCTGACCCCAGTAACACCTGCACATCTGGATGTTTGATTTATTAACTTGTATAGGCCATTTTGTTTTCTTAATCTTTTTGTTAAAGTTCAAGAAATATATTTGATTACAACCTTCAGATTTTATTTTATTTTATTTTTTTGAGACAGACTTCAAGCTGTTGCCCTGAGTAGAGTGCCATGGCATCACAACTTACAGCAACTTCCAACTCCTGGGCTCATGTGAGTCTCCTGCCTCTGCCTCCCAAGTAGCTGGGACTACAGGCCCCCGCCACAACACCTGGCTATTTTTTTGGTTGCAGCTGTCATTGTTGTTTGGAGGGTCCTGGCTGGATTCGAACCTGCTAGCTCAGGAGTATGTGGCTGGCACCTTATCCAGTGAGCCACAGGTGCTGAGCCTACCTCTAGATTTTATTATGCATAAATAGAATTTGTGATACATGTTACCTTAACCATTTTGCTCTCAATTGTTACAATGTCTGTCTGTTGTTTAAACTCTTTTGCGAAAGTACTTTAAATATGTTTTGATATATATTCCCTGAGGGCCCCATCCTGAGAATTTCTGCACTACTAGGTCTGGGGTGTGTTATTTGCTTTTCTTTCTTTTTTTGATATGAGGTTTCCTGTCACCCTAGCTAGAGTATAGTGGCACAATCATATCTCACTACAGCCTTGAACTCCTGGCCTCCTGAGTAGCTAGGACTACAAACACATGCCACCATACCTGACTAAATTTTTTTTTTTTTTTTAGACAGAGCCTCAATCTGTCACCCTGGATAGAGTGCCGTAGCAACACAGCTCACAGCAACCTCCAATTCCTGGGCTCAAGCGAGTCTCTTGCCTCTACCTCCCAAGTACCTGGGACTACAGGCGCCTGCCACAACGCCTAGCCATGTTTTGGTTGCAGCCGTCATTGTTGTTTGGTGGGCCCAGGCTGGATTTGAACCCACTAGCTCAGGTGTACATGGCTGGCACCTTAGCCCGTTGAGCCACAGGCGACAAACCCTGATTAATTTTTTAAAACATTTTTGGTAGAGGCTGGGCATGATGGCTCATGCCTGTAATCCTAGCACTTTGGGAGGCAAAGGCAGGTGAATTGCCTGAGCTCAGGAGTTGGAGACCAGCCTGAGCAAGAGTGAGACTCCACTTCTACTAAGAATAGAAAAACTGGAGCCTGTAGTCCCAGCTACTCAGGAGGCTGAGGCAGAAGGATCATTTGAACCCAGGAATTTGAGGTTGCTCTGAGCTAGGCTGAGGCAACAGAGAAGTGAATGAAGGTAGAAGGTGAGAGTTCCACACCTCACATTTCCTTCTGAGGTCAAATATTCTGCATATAGCTTTCAGGATATATTCACAATCCTACACAAACATATTTTTAAATAAAAATGTTTGAATACTTTTTAATAACCTACAACTCTAACTAACCTAGTGTTGTTTTTTGTTTTTCTTTATAGGTGTTATACCTGTCTGTGAGTCTCTGAGAACATTATAATGTTGTTTTGTGCCTCTTCTCACAAGGAATTCTCTCCATTGTTAACCTGTTCAAGACATGGACATCAAAAATTCACCGTCTAGCCTTAACTCTCCTTCCTCCTACAACTGCAGCCAACCCATCCTACCCCTGGAGCATGGCCCCATATATATACCCTCCTCCTATGTGGACAGCTGCCATGAATACTCAGACATGACATTCTATAGTCCTGCTGTGATGAATTACAGTATTCCCAGCAGTGTCAGTAACTCAGAAGGTGGGCCTGGTCAGCAGACCACAAGCCCAAATGTGTTGTGGCCAACTCCTGGGCACCTCTCTCCTTTAGCAATCCATTGCCAGTCATCACATCTGTTTGTAGAACCTCAAAAGAGTCCTTGGTGTGAAGCAAGATCACTAGAACACCTGTTACCTGTAAACAGGTAAATCCAGTTTTCATTCTGAAATGTAGCTCATGGACATTACTCAAATCCCTTTGTGATTTAGGGGGAAGAAAGAGATACGTTATACAAGGTCTTTTCTTTTTTTTTAGAGACAGAGTCTCACTTTATCACCCTCAGTAGTGTCACAGCTCACAGCAACCTCAAACTCTTGGGCTGAGGCAATTCTCTTGCTTCAACCTCCAGAGGAGCGTTGTACAAGTTCTTTATTAATCAGGAAGGTTACTTAGAACACTTAAAACATATGATGCCCTGTTCAACGTGCTCTAATATTCTAATCCTCATTAAGAAGTTGTTCAGTTGATCAGTGTTGTGAGGAGAATTCACTGTCATGACTGTTGTTTTTACATAATAAGGATTGAACCATAAATCACTCTTTTCCTGATGGAGGTATTTAGGTTTGGAAAATAAATTTTTACCTTCAGGTTCGAGTCATTTTATAGTGAACTCACAATGTAGTGTTCATGACAAATTGTGGGTACAGAATAACAGTAACTGTGGCAGTGTTATAACTTAAATGAAATACTAGACATGTGAACCCTGAATAGGCAGAAACATATAAGCTTCTTAACAATAAACTAAAATAGCATTTATAAAGATTGGTGAGAAACTATTTAAATGTAGATTAAAGTTGAAATTTTCTGAAATTAAAAAGATATTCATATTCTTTAAATGGAAGGTACATGGATTATTCCAGTCTAATTTGTAATATTTTAAATAATAATTATAGGTATGAAGAGAAGGGATGGCGTGGGGGAAGTTGGGAGGGGGAGAAAAATTATCAAAAGCACAAGTACAAAGAGCACATTGGATCTTTTTTTTTTCTTTAGAGACAGAGTCTCATTATGTTGCCCTCTCATTATGTAGAGTGCTGTGGTGTCATAGTTCACAGCAACCTCCAACTCCTGGGCTTAGGCTATTCTCCTGCCTCAGCCTTCCGAGTAGCTGGGACTATAGGTGCCCGCCACAATGCCTGGCTATTTTTTTGTTGTTGCAGTTTGGCCGGGGCTGGGTTCGAACCCACCACAGTGCCCTACCCACTGAGCCACAGGTGCCGCCCAGCACATTGGATCCTAAAAAGTCATCATTTGCCAAGTATTGTCATAAAACTTTGAGGAAACAATTATCACTCTATAATTTTATTTTTCTTTAAAAAAGGTTTTATTTATTGCTAAAAGAAAAATTTTTAAATTGTGAACAATTTTTTTAAAGTAATGTTTTTCTTATTTATTTATTATTATTTTTTTTTTTGGTAGAGACAGAGTCTCACTTTATTGCCCTTGGTAGAGTGCCGTGGTGTCACACAGCTCACAGCAACCTCCAGCTCCTGGGCTTAGGCGATTCTCCTGCCTCAGCCTCCCGAGTAGCTGGGACCACAGGCACCCGCCACAACGCCCCGCTATTTCTCTGTTTTGCAGTTTGGCCGAGGCTCGGTTTGAACCTGCCACCTTCGGTATATGGAGCTGGCACCCTACTCGCTGAACCACAGGCACTGCCCTAAAGTAATGTTTTTTCTTCAGTCTTTAAGGAAGAAATATTTTGTCTCTAAGCCTAAAGAGCCTAAATTCTAATCAAAATTATTCTAATACTTGGGTAAATTAATCCCTAATATAAAGTGTTTGTAAATCAATAATACTTCTACCGTTCCCTTTCCAAAAGGAACATGGCCTGGCCAAACCAGGGGCCAGCCAGACAGGGTGTAGGTGTGGCCGCCCACCCCGTCCTCGAGACCATGCTTCCTCCAGTGTCTTCCCAGGACAGGCACTCTGTCCCCTCTCTTCTCTCTCCTTCTTTCTCCCTTTCTCTTCACTTCCCTTTCTCTCTCTCTTTTTAACCATAGTATAAATCTCAAGGTAACTTAAATTCTATGTGTTAATTCTCTTAAAGTTACTTTTCTTTTTCTTTCTTTCTTTCTCTCTTTTTTTTTTTTGAGACAGAGCCTCAAGCTATCACCCTGGATAGAGTGCTGTTGTATCACAGCTCACAGCAACCTCAAATTCCTAGGCTCAAGCGAGTCTCTTGCCTCAGCCTCCTGAGTAGCTGGGACTACAGGCGCCTGCCACAATGCCAGGCTAGATTTTTTTCTACTTTTAGTGGAGATGGGGGTCTCACTCTTGCTCAGGCTGGTCTTGAACTCCTGAGTTCAAGTGATCCTCCTGTCTCATCCTCTCAGTGCTAAGATTACAGGGGTGAGCCACTGTGCTGGTCCTGCCCCACAGCTAGTAGGGCTCAGCAGCACCTCATGAGTGGGCATAAACTCACTGGACCACCTTGGGGCACCACTCCTTTCACACACTGTGGCTCTTCACAGACTTGATATCAGTGTCAAAGGTTTTGTTTTATCAGGTTTCCTGGAATATAGTTACCATAAATCCTGAACGGCAAAGAGATGACATTAGGCAATATTTGTGCTACTGTTTTTCCTAGAAAGCCCTTCCATTCCCTTTTATGCTCTTTTACAATGGCTCATTTCTTCACTCCCCAGAGAGACACTGAAAAGGAAGGTCAGTGGGAGCAGTTGCGCCAGCCCTGTTAACAGTCCAAGTTCCAAGCGGGATGCCCACTTCTGTGCAGTCTGCAGCGATTATGCATCGGGGTACCACTACGGAGTCTGGTCGTGTGAAGGATGTAAGGCCTTTTTTAAAAGAAGCATTCAAGGTACAAGGGTATCGTCAACTGCTTCTTTAGTTTTCCACCTTTGCTTTCAAACAGTTTTGCAGAAATGACTTGGCAGAAAATTCACCATTGGCCTGTTTGGTACACGAAGTACTCAACGGGCAGTTCGGAGGACCGTGCGTGTTTGGGAGCGGGTTGGGTGGATTGTTTCAAGTGCAGAGCACTTTATCTTTAATTGCAGATTTGTACCTCAGAACCTCAAAGATTATAAAGCCAACTTAAATGGGTCTCGCCCACTACCCTCACCCACAGTGTTGTTGGGGAGAAGACATCTAGTTACAAGCTTGTGAAGGGAAAAACGTGTGCTCATTAGGAGTTGCAGAGATTGTTCCTTCCTTTGATTTACCTTAATATGGTGTGCTCAACATTCCCGCGGGGGCTGGTTTCTGAGGGAGAGAGCATGAATATGTTTTATGGGAATGGTCCGAAATCAGGAATTCACCTGCTGGAGGACTCCGAGAGTCGATCTAGAGGTAGAGGCCAGTAGAGCCTCAGTTCACAATCCCCTTGTTTCGGGCTGGGTGTAGACTATTTCCCTAATTTTCTCCAAATTCCTTCTGGGGTCTTTTGTTTGTTTGTTTTTAAGTGACTTTTTTCATCACCTTCAAGTTCTGCCCACCTGGTTTCAAGGTCAGTCAGCTCATTTCCATGCATGTTGCTTGCCACATTCTTCCTCTCTTGCCAGCCCTGATTGGCCGAAATCCAGTTCTTGTTGACTCCTCTCACTCTGTCCCAACAGCCCCCTCGGACAGGGTCCAACCCGAGACCTCCCTTCCTTTTGCTATCAAAGCCTTAGTGCTTTGTTCCTTATCAGTTAAGCAAAGCAAATTAAAGGGAATTTTCAGCGTACAAATAACAAGTTATTTAGTAAATAGCAATTTATTAATACAGAATTAATTTACCTATTGATAACTCAGATTAAGAAGACATTTTATATCAAGCAGAGAAACAGTGATAGAATCTGGAGGTTGGTGAGGAGCCCAGTCATCTTCCTGTATGTCCCTTGAAGTTCACCCTGAGTGAATACCCCCTCTTTATCCTGGATTCTCTACTTCTTAGCTCTATGACTTTGCCTTCCAACCTATTTCCTCCTCTGTGAAATGGAGATACTTAGAATTGTTCTGAAGATAAAATGAGGTTGATTATGTGAAAACATTTAGTGCTTAAATGTTTTTGTTTATGATAATTATAGCAGTAGATTATAAGGCTAGGTCCTATTCTCTGCTATGGATGATAAGAACAATTTACATTTTTTGAAAGTCAGAACTGAACTCTTTTTTTTTTTTTTTTGAGACAGAGCCTCAAGCTGTCACCCTGGATAGAGTGCCGGGGCATCACAACTCACAGCAACCTCCAATTCTTGGGCTCAAGCGAGTCTCCTGCCTCCGCCTCCCAAGTAGCTGGGACTATAGGCGCCCGTCACAACACCCGGCCATTTTTTGGTTGCAGCCATCATTGTTGTTTGGTGGGCCGGGGCTGGATTCGAACCTGCCAGCTCAGGTGTACGTGGCTGGCGCCTTAGCCTGTTGAGCCACAGGCACCAAGAGATGTGATAACAATTCTATACATGTTGCTGAAGTTCCAGAATTTTATATCCCTTAAGGGAATTTTGACCCATGACAACTAACTGTATCTTTTAAAAAGACACCCTTCTGTTTGATGTTTGGGGACACATCTGTCTACCAGGAACATCTTTGAATTATGAGACTGTAGGTAATAACACTTGAAAGTAAGTTTCCTCTGCTTTCCCCGTGTCATTCCTCCTACTCCATAAGCCAGGGCTGTCAAATTCTAACTGTGCAGAAGGGAGAGCAGTAAAGCTCTCACAATAAATTATCTTTTCTTTGGCACCTTCACATTTTTGATACAAATGCATTGCAATAACTGAAAATGGCCACTCAATTTTTAAAATTGTCTCCAACAGGATGAGCTGGTACACTAATAACTTGAGAAATTCCTGGCATTTGACATTCTTTTGTGTTTATAATTTTACACTTTTCTTGCCAATTTGATTTGTGAGCTCCTTGACCACACCTTATCAGGGTTTTGTCCCCTTCTGTGTAGTGCTCCACATTCCAACCACTGACCTCATTGGCTTCCTCATACAATGAGTTGCTGTCAGAGTGACACGTATTGAGCTTCTTTCCTGAGTTGTGGAGCACATAGGAAGGAGGACATATCACTTCAGAAGGAGTTGTTCATCATTTCTGTTGCTAATTAAGGCATAACTTACTTTTCAGGCTTGTTCTTTGCTTTTTTTTTCCTTAGTGATATTCATTTAATAAATATTTACTGAGCACTGTACTAGGCTCTGTGGATACAGTCATGAACAAGATACTATATTATACATTATATGAAAGCAAGGATTTTTGTCTGTTTTGTTCATTGCTGACCCTTAGCAACTCTGTGCATGATGATTTTAAAAAACTTATTTGGGCTCATATTTTGCATGGAGTTCTGTATTCTTTTCCCCTGAATGCTGTTCCGTAAACATTTCCCCAAGCTGTTAGATTTTCAGAAATCTTTTCACACATACGTGATAGTGTATCTTATGATTAGGTTTGATTTATTTAACTCTATTGTTAAAGACCTTATTGTCGGTTATTTTTATTATTTTAAATAATGCTGGGGTTAGTATGTTTGTTCATAAAGCTTTGAAAAAATCTCCAGTTGTTTCTCTGTCTATGTTTTAGAACAAATCCACAGGGTCAGAGTTCAAAATTCTTGACAGGTGTTTTCGAGTGTTTCTTAGAAAGATTGCACAAACTTACTCTTCTATCTGTAGTGTATGAGTTCATTTTTTTTTTTTTGTAGAGACAGAGTCTCTCTTTGTTGCCCTCAGTAGAGTGCTATGGCATCACAGCTCACAGCAACCTCCAACTTCTGAGCTTAGGTGATTCTCTTGCCTTAGCAGTTTGGCCGGGGCCGGGTTTGAACCTGCCACCATCGGTATATGGGGCCGGTGCCCCATCCATTGAGCTACAGGTGCCTCCGGAGTGCAAATTCTTAATAGCACTGAATCTTATCATCAACAAGAAAAAAAATCTTGTTAGATTGATGGGTGACTTTTGGTATCTTCTGGTTTTTAATTTGCTTCTCTTTATTAGTGAGGTAAATGTTTTCTTATAAATTTATCTGCATGTTGTATTTCCTCTTTTATCTTCTTTATTCAGTGTTTGCTCATTTTCTAATGCGTTCTAGCATTTTCCTTATAAATTATGACAAATATGACAAATTATGACATGCTTTAAATATTATTAATCTTCTATCATATGTACAACAGATATTCCAGTTGACTCGGATATTTTTTTTGAGACAGAGCCTCAAGCTGTCACCCTGGGTAGAGCGCCGTGGCATCACAGCTCACAGCAACCTCCCCAACTCCTGGGCTCAAGCGAGTCTCCTGCCTCCACCTCCCAAGTAGCTGGAACTACAGGCGCCTGCCACAATGCCCGGCTGTTTTTTGGTTGCAGCCATCATTGTTGTTTGGCGGGCCCAGGCTGGATTCGAACCCACCAGCTCTGGTGTACGTGGCTGGTGCCTTAGCTGCTTGAGCCACAGGCGCCGAGCCTGACTCTGATTTTTGACATACAGAAATATTTAATCTTCAAACAGTCAAATATTATCAATACAATTTTATATACAATTTTTTTTTGAGACAGAGCCTCAAGCTGTCACCCTGGGTAGAGTGCTGTGGTGTCACAGCTCATAGCAACCTCAAACTCTTGAGCTTAAGTGATTCTCTTGCCTCAGCTTCCTAAGTAGCTGGGACTACAGGCGCCCACCACAACACCTGGCTACTTTTTTGTTGCAGTTGTTGGAGTTGTCATTGTTATTTAGCTGGCCCAGTTGGTTTTGAACCTGTCAGCCGTGGTGTATGTGGCCAGTACCCTTACCCAATGAGCTACGGGCGCCACCAATTTTGTATACAATTTTTAAACTTAAAAGGTCCTTTTGCTTTCAGATATTATGCATATCTTTCTATATAGTCACATTTTTTTTCTCTTGAGTGCCTAGGTATAAAATCGCTGATTGTGTAAACATAAGCATATGTTTAACTTTATAAGAAACTAACATGCTTTTTGGGAAAAATGACAAAAAGAAAAAAAGAAAAAGAAAATTTTTTTCCAAAAAGGCTAGACCACTTTGTATTCTTGACAACAGTGTATGAGAGTATACATTGCTTTACTTCCTTGCCAAAACTGAATACTGTTAGTATTTTTTATAAGTACTACATTATTTTAACAATTGTAGTTTTATTATGCCTCTTATACCTGCTGGTATAAGTTAAAAAAAATGTCCTGGCCATTTTCTTTTGTTTATTTGCCCATGGGAATGTTAGAATAGTTTTATTACATGGCTCCCATTCTTAAGAAAAGTAACTTTTTTTTAAACCTAAGAATTTTTTTTTTTTTTGAGGCAGAGCCTCAAGCTGTCACCCTGGATAGAGTGCTATGGCATCACAGCTCACAGCAACCTCCAATTCCTGGGTTCAAGCAAGTCTCTAGCCTCAGCCTCCCAAGTAGCTGGGACCACAGGTGCCCGCCACAACTCCCGGCCATTTTTTGGTTGCAGCCATCCTTGTTGTTTGGCGGGCCCAGGTTGGATTCGAACCCGCCAGGTCAGGTGTACATGGCTGGTGCCTTAGCCCATTGAGCCACAGGCGCTGAGCCTAAACCTAAGAATTTTTTTTTCTATTTTTAGTAGAGGCAGGCTCTCACTTTTGCTCAGGCTGGTTGAGAACTGCTCCATGAGAGATCCACATAGATTTAAGAGATCGGGAAGACTATTACAGGGTTGGAGTGGTCTTTTAATTACCTTTTTTTTTTTTTGAGACAGAGCCTCACTCTGTCATCCTGGCATCATCCTAGCTCACAGCAACCTCAGATTCTTGGGCTCAAGTGATCCTTCTGCCTCAGCCTCCTGAGTAGCTGGGATCACAGTTACCAACCGTAACACCTGGGTAGTTTTTCTATTTTTAGTAGAGATGGGGTCTTGCTCTTGCTCAGTCTGATCTGGAACTCCTGAGCTCAGGCAATCCACTCCTTGGCCCCCACAGAGTGCTAGCCCGGCTCGGCCTAATTACCTTTTCATTGTAACATACGTGTGGAATTCTGCATGCAGCATGTCAGTGTCAGGAATGACTGTAAAGTAAGTTCCTGTGTAACTAAGCGCTCAGGGAATTAAACAGAAGGCAGCAGCACTCAGAATCTCTCTGTGGTCCTTCTAACCACGGTTACCTTCTCCCTGCAGAGGTGAGACAAGTCTTGCCTACTTCACTGTGGTTTTACCATGTCATAGACATCCCTAAGCACTATAGTTTCATTATCAATTCACAGTTTTTACATAAATAAAATTTTCCTGTATATGTTCTTTTGTGATTTGTTCCATTTGTGACTTACTTATTTCATTTATCCTTGAGATTCATCCGTTGAATGAATGGATCCACACTGGACCATTACAAGCTTAATGTAAGAAGTTCAGGCCATATTGTTTATCAGAAAGACACAACTGAGAAATAAAGGAACCGGCTCAGCGCCTGTGGCTCAACGGGCTAAGGTGCCAGCCATGTACACCTGAGCTGGCAGGTTCAAATCCAGCCCAGCCCGCCAAACAATAATGATGGCTGCAACCAAAAAATGGCCGGGCATTGTGGCGGGTACCTGTAGTCCCAGCTACTTGGGAGGCTGAGGCAGGAGACTTGCTTGAGCCCAGGAATTGGAGGTTGCTGTGAGTTGTGATGCCATAGCACTCTATCCAGGGTGACAGCTTGAGGCTCTGTCTCAAAAAAAAAAAAAAAAGAGAAATAAAGGAACCAAAACACCCTATTTACTGTCACTTTTCATCTATTTTATTCTAAGTTAAATTAATCACCACCAAATTTCACCAAATTCTGTTTATTCAACCTCTGTCAGACCCATGTGGCTACCATCATCCTCGCTTGCCAGCCCCCAATCCAGATAGCCTCTCTCCTTTGTACAGCTCCAGGAGGCTCCAACCTGCTCTCCTGGCCACTTTCAATTTGCTGCCTGTTATCTGCATCTGAAGCAGTAATTTTTGAAATGTAAATATGCTTATCTCATTCTTGGATACAAGAATTAGAAGTAGCATTGTTGGCTCGGCGCTTGTGCCTCAATGGACTAAGGCGCCAGCCATGTACACCTGAGCTGGCGGGTTCGAGTCCAGCCAAACAACAATGTCGGCTGCAACCAAAAAATAGCCAGGCGTTGTGGCAGGCGCCTGTAGTCCCAGCTTCTTGGGAGGCGGAGGCAGGAGACTCGCTCGAGCCCAGGAATTGGAGGTTGCTGTGAGCTCTGATGCCACAGCACTCTATCCAGGGTGACAGCTTGAGGCTCTGTCTCAGAAAAAAAAAAATACAGGATGCTCTATGAAATTTGAATTCAGAAAAAAAAAATCATTTTTTTAGCATAAGTTTTTCCCCTGTAATATTCGAGATATCCTTATACTAAAAAAAAAAAAAAATTATTGTTTCTCTGAAATTCATATTTAACAGGGCATCTTGCTTTTTATCTGGAAACCCTATTCCGGAAGTGAACTTGCTATTTGTATTCTGAGTCTTACTGGCTGTGCGAACTGGAGATAATAAATCGGCCGGGGCCGTGTTCTCCTAGCTTTGTTGCTCTTTCTCTGGGTGACCCTGGGGAGCTCTCAGCATCTTTGTGCCTCCGTTTTCTCACTGTCTCATACAGTTTGTATGGACCAGGAATCTAGGAGTAGCTCCGTAGTAACACAGGTTTCTCAGGAGGTTGTGGTCAAGATGTTGGCCAGATCTGCAACCATCCGAAGGCTTGGCTGGGGTTGACAGCGCCACGTCTGAGGTGGTTCCCTCTCAGTTGTTGGCAGGAGCCGGGGTTCCTCCCATGCCCCTCACAGGCTGATTGACTGCCTTCACAACATAGCGGCTGGTCTCCCTCCAAAGGAGCAGGCCAGGACCTATTCTGGGAAGTCACACCAACACTTTGCCACGTTCTACTCCTTGAAAGCAAGTCACCGAGTACAGCTCACACTCCGGGGGAGGGAATCAGGCCCAGGCCCACCGGCTCTGGTATATGTGGCTGGCGCCAAGCCTATCTTTCATCATTTTAACAAGAAAAATAATCTCAGTATAATCAATAGATTTTCTGTCAAAATAGGGGCTGTCACTATTTAGCACATCAGATAATCATGAGATACCTGCCTTCTCATCACTGCCACTGTCATAAGGTTCTCTACAGGGGTGGATCATGGCATTATGGTTCCAGTTACTGATCACACGCATAGAATTTTAAGCCATTGTTTTTGATTTTCCTGAAAATGATGTTTGTGATTCAAGTGCAGGAGATTAATTTCAAAATGACAATCATAGGGAATTGAAGTATCCACTTAAATTTACTAAGGTAAAACATGAACTTCCATTGCCATGGATTAATTAGTCTGAGAAGATAGATATTGGTGTAGGGTCGAGGACCTCAGTCTACTCCCAAGAAGTCCCTCCTTGGCTCGGCACCTGTGGCTCAACCCAGCCATGTACACCTGAGCTGGCGGGTTCGATTCCGCCAATCAGCAATGACGGCTGCAACCAAAAAATGCCAGAGCACTCTATCCAGGGTGATAGCTTGAGGCTCTGTCTCAAAAAAAAAAAGAAGTCCCTCCTTGTCTCCGATCCTGAGTTGGACTGGTTTTAAATCCAGATGAATCCCTTTTGCAGACATTATTAGATTTTACTCAGCTCCTGATTTTTTGGGGTTTTATAGACTATGCCTCACAAACTACAATTGAAAATACTCAGCTCGCTTCTTCCTGCCGCTAGGAAGGTACTCTCAGTGTGACGGTTACTGGTAGTTATTGGATGTGTGTGGAAAGCAGGAAAATCCTGAGACAAATTCTTTTTTTTTTTTTTTTTTTGAGACAGAGCCTCAAGCTGTCACCCTGGATAGAGTACTGTGGCATCATAGCTCACAGCAACCTCCAATTCCTGGGCTTAAGAGAGTCTCTTGCCTCTGCCTCCCAGGTAGCTGGGACTACAGGCGCCTGCCACAATGCCCGGCCATTTTTTTTTTTTTTTTTTTTTTTTGGTTGCAGCCACCATTGTTGTTTGGCAGGCCCGGGCTGGATTCGAACCCGCCAGCTCAGGTGTACACGGTTGGTGCCTTAGCCCGTTGAGCCACAGGCGCCAAACCGACAAATTCTTATAAATCTGTGAGCTCACCTTCTCACAGAACTGCAATTATCATTTCATCTCTAGTGACAGTGACAATGCACATGAATGGAGATAGGACTACTTCTTTTTTTGAGATAAGACTATTTATGGAAAACTATATCTTAGTTATAAATGTTTGTTTGCAATTTTCTAATTAGCATCTCTAAGCAGAGTATTGGAATAATTGGGAAAAGCTCTTTCCTTCCCTTTGTCCTTGGAGATAGGACAGGGTGACTCATAGAAACCAGCAGGAAAATCTGATGTGAGTGGAACTTGCAGCAGCATAACTTAAACTTTGTGTTTATGCGAGGAGATGTTTTACCTAAAACCTAATGCTTTCTAAAGTTTTGGGTTCCTGAGATGCCCCTTTATCTATTTAAATTACAGGAAGAAAAATGAGGTGACATATAGAAACTAACAAGGATGCATCAGTAGTTTACATCTAGAAGACTGAACATAATATAATTTTAGATTAAAATCATCGAACAGGCTCAGCGCTTGTGGCTCAATGGGCTAAGGTGCCAGCCACGTATACCTGAGCTGACGGGTTTGAATCCAGCCTGGGTCCCGCCAAACAACAATGATGGCTGCAACCAAAAAAAAGGCCAGGTGTTGTGGCGGGCGCCTGTAGTTCCAGCTACTTGGGAGGCAGAGGCAGGAGACTCGCTTGAGCCCAGGAATTGGAGGTTTCTGTGAGCTGTGATGCCATAGTACTCTATACAGGGTGACAGCTTGAGGCTCTGTCTCCAAAAAAAAAAATCATTGAACAGTAATTAGCACAATTCTGTGCACATTGATTTGGTAAACACGGCAATGTGAAAAAAATTTTTTTTGGAGACAGAGTCTCACTTTCTCATCCAAGGTAGAGCACCGTGGTGTCACAGCTCACAGCAATCTCAAACTCTTGGGCTAAAGCGATTCTCTTGCCTCTGCCTCACAAGTAGCTGGGATGACAGGTACGTGCCACAATGCCTGACTATGTTTTAGAGATAAGATCTCCCTCTTGCTCAAGCTGATCTTGAACTCATGAACTCAGGCAATCCACCCACTTTGGCCTCCCAAGTGCTAGGATTACATGTGTGAGCCACCGCGCCCGGCCCTGCAATGTGAAAATTTTGAAGAAGAATATTCTGTAGCTGGGTGCTGACTCATGCCTGTAATCTTAGCACTCTGGGAAGCTGAGGTGGGTGGATTACTTGAGTTCAAGACTAGTATGAACAAGATCTAGACTCTGTCTCTACTAAAAATAGAAAAACTAACCAGACCTGGGGCTTTACACTTGTAGTCCCAGCTACTCAGGAGGTAAAAGGATTGCTTGAGCCCTGGCCCTTGAGGTTGGTGTGAGCTATGATGCCAGGGCACTCAAACCCAGGGCAACAGGGTGAGACTCTGTCTCAAAAAAATAAAAATAAAAATAATAAAATAAAGAACAGAAAAGAAAAAATATTCCTTATCAATATAATCAACTGTTCAGATTTAAAGTCTAAACAGAATAATATCTATATTGGCACAGAAAATTTATAAAAGAATCCCAAATAATTAAAGTTTGAGCACTAAATAGTTTAACAGAAGAATTCCGTAGTCAATTTTAATATAATCCAAAACTTCTTACTCAAGTTAAGAACATTATATAAGGCTGGGTAGGGTGGCTCATGCCTGCAATCCTAGCACCCTGGGGAAGGCAAGGTGGATTGTTTGAACTCAGGAGTCAAGAGTTCAGCCTGAGCAAGAGTGAGATCACATCTCTACTAAAAATAGAAAAACTAGCTGGGGTTGTGGGGGACTCCTGTAGTCCCAGCCACTTGGGAGGCTGAGACAAGAGGGTGGTTTGAGGTTGCCATGAGCTATGACACCAAGGCACTCTATGCAGAGTGAAAGACTAAGACTCTATCTCAAAAAAAAAAAAAAAACATTGTAGTAGAAATACTACTTGTAATTAAATTAAGGAAATAAAAAAGAACACTGATACCCAAAACTTTCAAATGTAGAAAATAGAGTATTACAGAAAAATCTCTATAAGCAGGCTTGGCGCCTGTGGCTCAACGGGCTAAGGTGCCAGCCACATACACCTGAGTTCGCGGGTTCAAATCCAGCCCGGGCCCACCAAACAACAATGATGGCTGCAACCAAAAAATGGCTGGGTGTTGTGGCAGGCGCCTGTAGTCCCTGCTACTTGGGAGGTGGAGGCAAGAGACTCGCTCGAACCCAGGAATTGGAGGTTGCTGTGAGCTGTGATGCTGCCACAGCACTCTATCCAGGGTGACAGCTTTAGGCTCTGTCTCAAAAAAAAAAAAAAAAAAATCTCTGTAAGTAGAGATGAGATTTCTATACATAGAAATAAACACAATAAAATAATAGCAAACAAATTCTAATTTATCATTAAAAGCCATGCGTAATATAAATGTAGTTTATCCCTGAAATTTTATAGTGATTCAGACTAGAAAATCATAGATTTTATTATTTTCATAGAGATAAATCAGTCATGATTGTGTTTGTAGATAAGTCTTGAATTTATCATTGAAACTTGATAATATAGTTGTTTTTATATTCATAGAAAACATGAGGCAGATATACTGTTTTCAGAGACAACACTGAAAAACACAACTTTGCCTCTGGGTATTCATTGACTTGACATTGAGCTTTATGCAAGGCAACATAGGTGGCATAGAAATTGCTTTAAGTACGTATAACTCAATTTGTAAATGATATGATTATATAGCTAGGCACACAAAGGAAGAGGTAAAATAAAACCTAATACAAAAAATATTTCAATACATTAATATAATGCAACATTGAGTCACAAAAACCATAGCCTTTCTATGTATAAGTCACAGCCATTTATGGGTACAATGTGAGAAGGATACAAAGAAAAAGTATAATGTAAATTTTGAAAATTGAAACAAAATTATGTCGGAACAAATCTAATTAAAAAGTGGGATATCTATAGGAGCAAAATAGTAAAAGCATTCTTTTTTTTTTTTTTTTTGCAGTTTTTGGCCAGGGCTGGTTCCCTAAACGTTCTTGAAATATATGCATACTTAAATTAAAACTTACATAATGTTCTTGAAGAGAAAAGCTAAGTAATATAAAGAAGTCATTTAGGGTGGCGCCTGTGGCTCAAAGGAGTAGGGCACTAGCCCCATATGCTGAAGGTGGTGTGTTCAAACTCAGTCCTAGACAAAAAAAAAAAACAAACAACAAAGAAGTCATTTATACTTACACTAACTTTGTCGTTGGATTTGATTTTGTAAAAGATTCTGTCAAGTTTTTCTATGAGTTAGTCAAGATTTTGCATGGAAAAACAAACATGTATGAATAGTCTAAATCCCTGAGAAAAGGTACCATGAGGGTTCCAGTCGTATAAGAAATGAAAACACATAAAATATAATTAAAAGGTGTTGATACAAAAATAGGCAACAAACAGGACAGGAGGAAATTCAGAAATCTAATGAAGTGCGTAAGGGAAGTCACATCATAAAAACTATGGAGAAGTTTTTAGTAATTCTTGATGTTGAGAAATTGGATATTTCTATAAAAAGATAAAAATGGATAGATTTTACATGTTGTAGTAAAATTAAGGACAACTAAAGGAAAATATTAAATAGAAAGTAATTAAAAACATATAAGTAGAAGAAAAAAATGGTAAATATTTCTAGAAGGTGTCAGAATAAATCTGGCTTATGACTCAAAAAACCCCCAAAATGTAATAGGCCATGTGTGGTGGCTCACACCTATAATCCTAACAAGCTGGGAGCCAAGGGTGGCTGGATTACTTGAGCTGAGGAGTTGGAGACCAGCCTGAGACCCCATCTTTACTAAAAATAGAAAAAACTAGCCTGGCATTGTGCTGTACACCTGGAGTTTCAGCTACTAGGGAGGCTGAGGCAAGAGGATTGCTTGAACCCAGGAGATATGAGTTTATTGTAAGCTATGTTGTCATGGCACTAGCCTGGAACAACAGACTGAGACTCTGTCTCACACACAAAAAACAAAAAACAAAAACCAAATAAACAGGAAAATTAAAAGATTGATGAAATACACAATTAAAACTAGAATGATATGCATGGTAGGAAGGACCATAAGTCAAGTAAAAAGAAAAATGCCAAATGGGAAATCTAGTTATGATTTATATAATAGACAAAGGGGAACATTCATATCTGTTCCAAAAAATAAGATATACAAGTCTTGTGGCACAAGAAGAAAGGCAATGTGAAGCATCCCTTCACATTGAACTCTAAAAACATAGAATGCAGTGTACAGAATCCATCAAAAACAGAAAAAATAGCCGGGCGCTGTGGCGGGCGCCTGTAGTCCCAGCTACTAGGGAGGCTGAGGCAAGAGAATCGCTTAAGCCCAAGAGCTGGAGGTTGCTGTGAGCAGTGTGACGCCACAGGGCGATAAAGTGACACTCTGTCTCTACAAAAAAAAAAAAAAACCAGAAAATAATGTTAGTAAAAATAGTATTGATATATTTTCTTTGCTGTGGCCACA
>CAUYON010133859.1:0-23966 GCA_963573935.1 Arctocebus calabarensis
ATGGCTCAGCGGGCTAAGGCGCCAGCCACGTACACCTGAGCTGGAGG
The DNA here is from genome assembly GCA_963573935.1 of Arctocebus calabarensis. Classification (NCBI taxonomy): domain Eukaryota; kingdom Metazoa; phylum Chordata; class Mammalia; order Primates; family Lorisidae; genus Arctocebus; species Arctocebus calabarensis. Next base: position 48 of record CAUYON010133859.1, read on the forward strand.
GTTCAAATCCAGCCCGGGCCCGCCAAACAACAATGACGGCTGCAACCAAAAAATGGCCGGGCTTTGTGGCGGGCACCTGCAGTCCCAGCTACTTCGGAGGCGGAGGCAAGAGACTCGCTTGAGCCCAGGAATTGGAGGTTGCTGTGAGCTGTGATGACACAGCACTCTATCCAGGGTGACAGCTTGAGGCTCTGTCTCAAAAAAAAAAAAAAAAAAAGAGGGGGGTGTATGGTCTGAGATAATCCCCAAAAGGTTTCCCAAAAAAAGTGACATATGAGGGGCTCTGACAGATGCATATGACTTTGTCAATTAAAGAGAACTATTTCAGGAAGAGAATATAATGGTGAAAGACAGACCCAAAAGAGCTGCTTTAGGAACAATGAGGGTAGCTTGATGTTTTTGATGTGTGGAGAAAAGTGGTAAGAGAGAGGGAGGCTTCAATGGCAGAAGCCAGATTTTTTTTTTTTCTAGTTTTTGGCCGGGGCCGGGTTTGAACCCCCCACCTCCGGCATATGGGCCCAGCGCCCTACTCCTTGGAACCTCAGGCGCCTCCCAGAAGCCAGATTCTTTTTTCTTTTTTTGCAATTTTTGGCCGGGGCTGGGTTAGAACCCGCCACCTCTGGCACATGGGGCTGCGCCCTACTCCTTTGAGCCATAGGCGCCGCCCAAAGCCAGATTCTTAAGAGCTTTCAATTTAGGTTGGAGAGTTTCCAAAAACCAGTAAGGATTTCAAACAGGGGAGTAACATTTTACAATATGCATTTTAAAAAATTGTTCAGGCTGCTCTGTGTGGGCTGAATAGTGGGAGGAGGGGATGTAGGCAGGAAGATCAGCAACACTGTGTCAATGATCTGGTTAAGCTCCGCAGAAAGACTGGGCTGGGGTAGCTTTGGTGGGAGTGGAGAGGACAAACAGATACTAGAAATATTCAAGAGGCAAATCAGATCTCAATATAGGAGAGAGGAGTCTGGGAGAAAGCGTAGGTTTCTAGTCTGAGAACTGGGTGGATGTTGGGGCTGTCACTGAGATAGAGACGCAGGAAGGAAACAGATTGGGGAGAGCGAGATCTGTCTGGAATGTGCTGAGCTTTTTAAGGGGCTTATGGGAAAACAGCATGAAAAGACAGAAAGGCGGCCCCTTCGGATGTGGACTTCAGGCCAAGCTCTGAGGGGCTAAATAAGAGACATCATTAGCTCGTGTGTGGGCGGGGTGTGGCTAAAACCATGGTGCGAGCAGGTACCCCATTCCCCGAGAAGTGCTTGACCGCAAGATAGAGGGGCCTGCAGCAAGAGCCCTTGGAAGTCAGGCCTTTGCAGAGAAGAGATTAAGGCTTAAGGACCGTGAAACCCCTGAGTTTGGGAAACAAGTCAAAGTTAGGAGGCCCCGAAAAGGGCAAAGAAGGTAGGGGTAAAAACACAAGGAGGTATGTGAAGAGTCTGCCAGGACAGAGGAAGCACTCTAGACACCCCACTGCAAACAGCTGCGGGGGGTAGAGTGGGGTAGGGAAAACCGGGGAGCCCGAGACCTCCCCTCACAGATGGAGGTGGGGCTATTCCGTCGCCCAGGCCTCCGCCTCTTCCTTCAGCGCTCCCGCCACCTCCCCCCCTGTCCCGGAAGTGGTCCTTCGCTGGCTCCGGGTGCCCGGAGCGGAATCTCAGAGCTCCGGAAGTGGCCCGGCGACAGTGGCCCCGGCCCGGGCAGTTCTCTCTCCTGCTCGGGGGGCTGCGGCCTGGGGCATCGCAATGACCAGCGAGCTGGACATCTTCGTGGGAAACACGACCCTTATCGACGAGGACGTATATCGCCTCTGGCTGGATGGTTACTCGGGTTTGTGAGGGGCCTTCTTGGGGAGTCCGTGGGGAGGACCCGTTGTTTTGGATGGGAGAGGGGGCGGGGCCAGGACTTGGACATCCTTTGCGGCAGTGGAGAGTCAGTTGGGAGTAAGGAATGTGTAGGGCTCCAGGCTCAAATCTCTGGAGAGCCTCTGGGTCGGTGGGGCGGGGCCTGATAATAGCGCCCACTCCCCAGTGAGCGACGCGGTGGCCCTGCGGGTGCGCTCGGGAATCCTGGAACAGACGGGCGCCACAGCGGCCGTGCTGCAGAGCGACACTATGGACCACTACCGCACCTTCCACATGCTCGAGCGCCTGCTGCACGCGCCGCCCAAGCTTTTGCACCAGCTCATCTTCCAGATCCCGCCTTCCCGGCAAGCGCTGCTCATCGAGAGGTGCTCACCTGGTGGGATGGTAGAAACACCAACCTGTCTGACTGTATACCCATTTTGCAGGCAGAAACTGAGGCCCAGAGAGGGATAGGACTTACCTAGGCACTCAGAAAGTTGAAAGTAGAAGGGGACAGACCCAAGCCCTACCAGGTCCCCTTTTCCCTCCTTTACGACGGGTCAGTGGTGTCCTCTGCCTCCACAAGGTACTACGACTTTGATGAGGCCTTTGTTCGTGAGGTGCTGGGCAAGAAGCTGTCCAAGGGCACCAAGAAAGACCTGGACGACATCAGTACTAAAACAGGCATCACCCTCAAGAGCTGCCGGAGACAGGTGGGCACTGCACCCACACACAGAGCACCCCATCTACAGTCCACCCCTTCACTTCATCCCTTTGGCCACTGCCCCAGCTTCAGCCTTTGATTGTGGTGCTCTCTTCTCCCTGCTTTGTGCTCCTTCTAAGGCAGCTCATGCTCGGTGGCCAGAGTGACCTGTCAGACACCCAGATTTGACTATGGCTTTCTCCTGCACTCTGCAGCCTTGACTTTCAGACTGTCTGCAGACTGATTTAGGCTTACATTTCTCCAGACTAGGGTTTTCTTTTGTTCATGTTGCTTCTACCTAGAGGGTACTCTTCTTGACCATATCCACTCCTTGAAATCCAAGGCAGGAGGTGAGATGCCACCTTCCCTACAAGCCTTTTGGTGGTGCCAAAGAGAAGTAACCCAGCCACACTTTTGATGCCTTTCTTGTGTGTCTCTTGTGAACTCCCCATGGATGGCTTAGCATTCATTGATTTTTGAGTTCCTGGAGCTTAAGAGAGTCAGTTCCAGATGAAGCTCCTGAAGATCTGGAGATCATGATACTAAAACAGACTTGAATTTAGAGATAGGAGTAAGTAAACATCTGTCCAAGGCAAGATGGCAAAAGGCAACGATGATAAACATTCGTTGAATTGATAACAGGTACGAATAATAAATAGTTGGTCGAAGGAAAAATGAGTGCTAAATCAGCATCTGCTCATTGGATAGGTGGATAAGAGAGAGGGATGTTCAATAAATAATCTTTTGAGTACCTTCTAACCACTTATCCCTCCCTCCCTAACTGCCCTGCAGTTTGACAACTTCAAGCGCGTCTTCAAGGTGGTGGAGGAAATGCGGGGCTCCCTGGTGGATAACATTCAGCAGCACTTCCTGCTCTCTGACCGGCTGGCCAGGTGAATGGCCAGCCATCTCTCCCTCTTGTACGTTCCTTCCCTAGGCCCTAAGATTGGTCCACCTTCTCCAATGCAATCCTTTTGTCCTTCTAGCTATGCTTGGGATATGATTATCTCACTTCTAGTCTGTACTTTGAATTTTTGAATCAGAATGACCCAGGTTCAAATCCCAGTCTGGCCATTTCCAGTTAGGCTATTGTGAGGTGCCCAATGTAAGTTTGTGGCATGATTCCTGGCACTTAGGAGGTACTCAGTGGGGGGCTGCCCATAGCTCAGTGGTTAGGATGCTTAGGGCTGGTGGGTTCCGACCTGGCCCAGGCCTGCTAAACAAAAAGGAAAAGTATCCAGGCATTATGGCAGGCACCTATAGTCCCAGCTACTAGGGAGGCTGAGGCAAGAGAATCGCTTAAGCCCAAGAGTTGGAGGTTCCTGTGAGCATGATGCCATGGCACTTTACCAAGGGCAACAAAGTAAGACTGTCTCAATTTAAAAAAAAGAAAAAAGAGTGGCACCTGTGGCTCAGTGAGTAGGGCACCGGCCCCATATGCCAGAGGTGGTGGGTTCAAACCCAGCCCCGGCCAAAAACTGAAAATAAATAAATAAATAAAAAAGAAAAAAAAAGGAGGCAATCTGTGAATGGTAGCTGTTGCCCTTGTAATCATCCATTGTATCCCTTAGGAAACTTAGTCTAAAAACTTAGATGAGGAGTCCTATGGTGAAGTGACTTGAGACGTTATACGGTGATTTAGGGCAGCTGAGGATACAGGTTCCAAGAAGGAACTTCAAACACTGAGAGGATCCCTCCTCTCTCTGCAGGGACTATGCAGCCATCGTTTTCTTTGCCAACAACCGCTTTGAGACAGGGAAGAAAAAACTGCAATATCTGAGCTTTGGCGACTTTGCCTTCTGTGCGGAGCTCATGATCCAGAACTGGACTCTAGGAGCGGTCGGTGAGGCCCCCACTGACCCAGGTGCCCAGACACCTCTTTATGCTCTCAGAGCCTGGTTACCCCTAGCAGTTTCTCCTGCAGGCACCCAGGTCCCCACCCAGGTCACCTGCTCATAAGTGGTTTCACGAAATACTCCTGTCTGCAGACAAAGGACTCATTGCCTCTCTATGCATGTCACTCCACCTCTCTGAAATTCAGTTTCCTCTTGTCTGTGGGGTGCAATCAAGTAGTGAATAAGGACAACTCGGGATGTCATGGGCGAGATTTCTGTCACTTACCCCATCTCCCTTCATGGGCCTTAGACTCCCAGATGGATGACATGGACATGGACTTAGACAAGGAGTTTCTCCAGGACTTGAAAGAGCTCAAGGTGCTAGTGGCTGACAAGGATCTTCTGGACCTACACAAAAGGTGACCTTGAGAGGTGGTCTATGGGGCAGGGCTTAAAATAGGGGCCCAGCTGGCTCTAAGCATGACCCTGTTTCCCTGCAGCCTAGTGTGCACTGCTCTCCGGGGAAAGCTTAGTGTCTTCTCTGAGATGGAAGCCAATTTCAAGGTCTGTGGCCCCATCCAACCTCTGTCCCTTGGGCACCTTCAGCCTGCAGTGCACTACCTTTGTCGCACTACTGTGTGCCTGCCTGAGATTGACGGGCAGGTGGTACTGCCACACTCTCTGTTGGCCTGTGAGGGGGAACCAGCTCATAACAGGGACTTGGTTGATTGAGGGAGGTGGATAGATTTGGGGAGGAGCCTGTCCCTCCCCGAGCTTCTGTGCTCAGCCCCCAGCTTCTGGGGCAGAAGGCAGAACTCCCAGGACCCTGCCTCGCAGAACCTTTCCCGGGGGCTGGTGAATGTGGCTGCTAAGCTGACCCACAATAAGGATGTCAGAGACCTGTTTGTGGACCTCGTGGAGAAGGTGAGTAGTGCTGTCCTCTGCCCCGTGATCCCCCAACCTCACTGTCCCCAGGCTGTACCAGTGCTAAGTGGTCCCTTGGGCCCACAGTTCGTGGAACCCTGCCGCTCTGACCACTGGCCACTGAATGATGTGCGGCTCTTCCTGAATCAGTATTCAGCATCTGTCCACTCCCTGGATGGCTTCCGGTGAGAGACCCTGTTCCCCTCTCCAGGGTGGCCTTGACTGAACCAGCCACCTGCTAGGGTCTAGCCCTCCCGTGCAGGTTCAGAGTTTCCCATTCTGCTACTCTGGGGGCGGATATAAGTCCTGGCTTAGAAGCTATATGACCTTGGGCAGCTCACTTAACCTCTCTATGCCTCAGTTTCCTCACATATGAACTAGGGATAATAACTATTAGAATTGTAAGAATTTTATGAGGTCTTAATGAATTAAGGGAGAAAGCACTCAGACATGGTGCGTTTGGTGTAAACATCAGCTGTCACTGTTACCATTACAGGCACCAGGCCCTCTGGGACCGCTACATGGGCACCCTCCGTGGCTGCCTCCTGCGCCTCTATCATGACTGAGTCCCCTCTCTCACCACCCTGCCTGTACTGACAATAAAGTTGTCATGAGTTTGGGTACTGATCGTCTCTCCAGAGGGAGGAGCCTTTGGAAGTGTTGCAGATGTCTTTGTCTCTAAGCACCCTGGATGTATGTGTATGTCGGCCCTGCAAGGATTGGGAGAAATCAGGGAATGGTATCTGTGTTCAACTCATTCACCATCTCCCCTCCTCAACTGAGTTCACTCAGAAGCCAGGGATCTTGCCTTCGTTTATTCAAGCCATATTGAAAAGATTAGTGGGATGGGCAGAAATCTTGTGGTGAGGCTGGCGAAGAGGCAGCAGGAGAGAGCTGAGAGGAGGCTGGATGGGTTCAGGGAGGACAGGAGACCGGGAGCTTTCTAACTGGTTGGTCCACACGGGCAGTGACTGGGTACTTGGTGATGCCACAAGTGTTGCTCCCTCGGTGCAGACGAAAATAACCCTAGGAAGTTAGGGGATGTTAGGGCCAGAGGTGGGGAGAGGCTTGTTCTGCCCTGTCCCCTTCCGCAATAGATCCCACTCACCTTCTCTCCCCAATGGGCCCCCCAAGAGTTCTTTAAGGTCCAGTACAAGGTGGAGTGATGAGGGTGCAGGTGAGACTGGGATGAGACTGTCTCTGCCCGTGTCCTGCCAAAACCCACCAGCAGGACAGAATGATCCACAAGCCGGGGGTCACAGGTGGAAGGCTCAGCCTTGATTACACCTTTCTTGTAATGCTGCATGGGAGAGAGACAGAGGAGCTGAGTCTGGATTCAACTCCCCTATGTGCCCCTTCCCCTATTCCCTACCTTATCTCACCTGCAGTAGCTTCATGTTGATGGTCACAGTAATGGGGCCATGGGTGGCCAGGTACTGGGCAATTCCTGGGGGTGGGAGGTACCATTAGGTATTGCCTGCCCTGTGGCCACTGGTCATGGCACATGTCCCCCCCCCCCCTTTCATCTTCTTCCTTCCCTCAGCCCACCCACACCCCCATCTCTGTAGTCCCAGGTGTCTGCCTCTGCCCTAGTGTCTGTCCCTGTTACCCCTGGACCCCCTCCACCACTGCCTGTGTCTCTGCTCTGCCCGCACTCTGCTCATCGTCTTCCAGCATGATGAAATCCTGGATCCAGGCCACCTTCTTGTACTTGTTGGCCAGGCACCTGTGGGTTTTGGCACTGGCCTCAAACGGGTAGTCCTTTTCACTGGCCAGACCGCCTGGAGATGAGCAGAACAAGGGTGGAGGCTCTGCTGCTGAACACCCCGATAGCCCCCGCATGCTGCCCACAATGGTGGGTACTCACTGTTGTTGAGGACAGTTACAAATGCATCCCAAACGAAGCCACCCTGGCAGCCATTCCCACAGCGGTCACAATCAAGCAGTTCTGATGCAAAAGGGGACAGTGTGGGAGAACAGGCCCTAATTCTCCCCCCTGTTAAACATGTTCCCTTGTCCAGCCATACCCTGTACAGAGACTTCCACAGGCTGATATTTGATGCCCCACAGGGCCTCGATGTTGTCAGCTGCTGCCATGGCCCAGCAGCACTTGCAGTTTTTCTAGCAAGCAAGAGGGTGGATGGAAGCAAGTAGGTGTGCGTGCCATGCCCCTCTCCTCCCACCTTGGCAAGACTAGGCCCTGCTGGCTGGGGGCAGGTACCTGGTTCCTGATGGGTGAGATGATGCCAGCCTTCTTCCGCCAGTCACAGGTATGGGGCAATGACTCCCCCTGCTGTTCAGATCCTACCTTTCTACCCATGCTGGGCACCTCTCCAACTGCCTTCTGATGCCCATAGATCTGGCCAAACTCCTCCTCTGGGTGACAGACAGGGCCACTGTGGTCACTCTTTTGGCCCTTTCTCCCTATTCTGCCTCTCCCACTGCAGTCATTCACATCTTTGGCAATTTAATCCCTGTAATACCCTGGGAGGCAGAAAGACAAGGGTACTGCTGCCCTTGGCCCGAGTGCTGGGTAACAGGCCTTTTATGTTTCTGCACCTGTGTTTGGGGCAAGACGCAGCCCTCTGGTTCTTACAGTCCCTCCCTGGGCAATGAAAGTAGAAAGTCTGCATGGTCCATCTGCCAGCATCCCTCAAAAAGATTGCTTCTTCACCTACCACCTATAGGCCAGGAGGGTCTCTGGTATCTACCAGTGAAGTCACTGAATGGAGTCACCCCAAACTCAGCTGTGCCCAAGCCCTCTTCCTGCAGCTGCTGAGCCTTGGCCAGGTTGTGGACAAAGATGTCTCGTCGGCGAGAGTGCTCTGAATCAAGAGAAAGTTATGTTAGGCCTGGGGCCAGGAAGTGGCCACTGGTTGAGCATCCTCCCTCCCACTCACCTACAGCTCCTTTCCTGTAGCCCCAGTGCAGACACCTAGGCTGAGGAAGTGGTTAGAATTAGGTTTTCTAGAATTAGGTTTTCCCCAAGAGAGGCCTACCCACCTTGCAGGAAAAGCAAGCAAGCAGTCTGGAGGCTGAGTGACTCAGAAGGAAAAGGTGGGGGACTGGACACCAGCTTCCTGGTAGGCCACCTCCTCCACCTTGTCACACCTCTGACCACAGTGGAGACATTGCAGCACAGGTCATGCACAGGCAACTTGGGCTAAATAAAAAGATGCCCATAGACTAAGCTCTTATAGTAGAGAAGACTCAGGGCAGGAGCAGGGCTGACAGTTCATAGGAGTTGAGAGGCAGACCCCAACTTGGGGATAAAATGGGTATCTTGGGTATGTGTTGAATGAACAAATGACTAGATGGTGGTCCCCCAACCACTGTCTGGAATCGCAGGGAAGTGGCTATGAGGCCAGGGGATCCTATAGGACTAGGGCAGACCCCCAACAGCTGCCGCTTGCCTTCCAAGTTCCTAGTAAAAAATGATCCTGTCCCCACACGTGCCTTTGGGAAACCAAGGGGCGGGGGGGAGGGTTCACCACCAGTCCTACCACTGTCCTGCTGAGGGGCATTATCCAAGCTTACTCCCCACCCTAAGCCTCGATTTCTTAATCTATTAAAGTGGGGAAGGGGGTCAGACTGGAGATGTACGCGCCTCACAATACCTGCTGGGTTTGAGTAACTCCTGTTGAACTGGACCTGGAACAACTTGAAGACTTCTTCCAGTTCCAGCGGTCTGGGACCTAGGTCCTGGCAAGGAACCAAGAATGGAAAAGGGCAATGGATGGAGGAATTGTTGCTGGAACCTGGCCCTAGCTCCTGGCCATGCCAAGACTGGACTAGGGAGTCAGCCTCTCTCCCCATGTAGGCTTGGGCCCATCAACCACTTCTCTGGCCTTGGTGGCTCATTCTGAGAAATGGGAACAACTAGGGCTGACCCCAGACAAGGGACTGGCAGAAGTAAGGATATAGCGGGTAAGTTGAGAGCACTTACCGGGGCCCTAAAGGAACCTCTGATGCCATGGGCTAGTCCTATCACCATCAGGGCTAGGAGGCAGGAAAGGGGAGCAGTTAGTGTCATGGTGGCTCAACCCTAGTGCTGAACGCAGGAAGTTGTGTAGACGAAGCCAAAGGGGACAGGGCGGAGCTGGAGAAACCACGAAGGGGAAACCAGGCTTGGGGGGTACCACTAGAGCACTTGAGCTGTCTCAGGACTTCAGGCTTTTGTCCCCCCCACACACACACCTGTCAGCCTGCCTGCCTATACGTTACCCCTTCTCTTTATTCATCAGAGGCTCAAGATCCACCCTGTTCTGGGCATATAAAGATGAATCCATCCTTAAGAAGGCAGGAGGAGATAGATCCTGAGTGGATAGACAATTTACAGATATCAGTGCTATTACAGGGAAGCTCAGAGGTCCTTGGGAGCCACAGGCCCCTGACAACTGGAGGGTGGTCAGTGCTCTCTGGGGAAGCATACTTGGCTCATCCTATGAAGCTCAGCTCAAGGGCTACCTCCCTCGAGTAATCTTCCCTGCTCCCCCAGCCTCTGGTGTAACCTCTCACAGGCCCTTAGCCCCTGCTGCACCTCTGCCCACTTGGCATCTGCCTCCCTCCCTGCCATGCATCCTCAGCCCAGGGCAGTGTCAGGCACACAGCAGGCTCAATGGGTGTGTGTTGATTTAAAATTGATTGCTATGAGTTTTATTTTTTTCATTTTTGGCAGGACAGAGTCTCACTTTGTTGCACTTAGTTCAGTGCGGTGATGTCATAGCTCAAAACAACCTCAAACTCTTGAGCTTAAGCAATTCTCTTGCCTCAGCATCCCAACTAGCTGGGACTACAGGCACTTGCCACGATGCTCAGCTATGTTTTTTAGAGGCAGAGTCTCGCTCTGGCTCAGGCTGTGAGCTCAGGCAATCCACTCGCCTTAGACTCCCAGAGTACTTGGGATTACAGGCGTGAACCACTGTGCCCAGCCATCCTGTGGGTTTTTTTTTTTTTGTTCTTTGTTTTTTGAGACAGAGCCTCAAGCTGTCACCCTGATAGAGTGCTGTGGCATCACAGCTCACAGCAACCTCCAATTCCTGGGCTCAAGCAAGTCTCCTGCCTCTGCCTCCCAAGTAGCTGGGACTACAGGCGCTCAACACAACACCCGGCCATTTTTTGGTTGCAGCCGTGTTTGGCGGGCCCAGCCTGGATTTGAACTTGCCAGCTCAGGTGTATGTGGCTGGCGCCTTAGCCCGCTGAGCCACAGGCGCTGAGCCCCTGCTCCCTTTCTGCCTCTTACATATCCTGAGAAACTGCCCATAGCCCCTCATCAAAATGAAGCTTTTTCTTCCTGGACTTCCCTGGTCCCCAGGCCTGTGGCAGCATAGATCTCTGCCTGCCTCTGTATCAGTGAGGTAGGGGTGTGTGTGTGTGTGTGTGTGTCCCAACTAGTTTGTGAGTTCCAGGAGGACAGGGTCCAGGCGTTTTCAGTGCCTGATATAGAGCCAGAACTTAAACTCATATTTCTTTTTCTTTTCTTTCTTTCTTTTTTTTTTCTGGAGACAGAGTCTCACTCTGTCATCCTTGGTAGAGTGGCATGGTGTCACAGCTCACAGCAACTTCAAACTCTTGGGCTTAAGCAATTCTCTTACCTCAGCCTCCTGAGTAGCTGGGACTATAGGCCCCTGCCATAACACCCAGCTATGGCCCGGGCCAGGCTCGAACCTGCCAGCTTCTGTGTATGTGACTGGCACCCTACTCACTGAGCTATGGGGGCCACACCTTTAAAAATTTAAGACAGAGTTTTACTCTGTCTCCCTCTCTAGAGTGCTGTGGCATATAGCTCACAGCAACCTCAAACTCTTAGACTGAAGCAATCCTCTTGCCTCCACCTCCTGAGTAGCTGGGACTACAGGAACCCATCACAATGCCCAGCTATTTTTAGAAATGGGGTCTTGCTTTGGCTGAGCTGGTCTCCAGCTGCTGAGCTCAGGCAATTCACCCACCTCGGCCTCCCAGAGTACTAAGATTATAGGCATGAGCCACCATGCTTGGCCAAAACCATTTTTCTCGATTTTAATCACACCTAAATCTAGGTGGTTCGGGGGCCACATGCCTGGACTCTAGCCTGCCAAACTGTGATGACAGTTCTAAACCAGCAGAGGAGGACATGGGGAAGAAGAAGGGGACCCCTCTTGGTCCCTTCCTTCTCAGCAGCCAGGATGCTATCTCTCTGGTCTTCCTACTCTTGGCCTGGTCCAGCCTCACCTAGCTGAGAAGGTGAGGAAGAGGAGACCAGGCGAATGTATGCTGGTGACTTGTCTCTTGCATGAGTTCATTTAACAACCAATTTCATGGGAAATCCTCTTGCCCCCACCTCCACTCCAAGTCTCAGCTAGAAACAAAAAAAAGACACAAGGACCCACCTCCACTCCAAGTCTCAGCTAGAAACAAAAAAAAGACACAAGGACCCAACCCCAGTTATAGCCAGAGGCAGCGGGAGGCACCGAGAAGACTCAGTCTTCCTGCAGGAAACCAGAGAACAGAGCCTCCTGACCAGTAGAGATATATACACGGATCCCTCTTTCTTTCTTTCCTTCCTCCTTCCTCTCTTTCTTTCCTTCCTTCTTTCTTTCTTTTCTTTTCTTTTTTTTTTTTTTGCAGTTTTTGGCTGGGGCTGGGTTTGAACCCACCACCTCTGGTATATGGGGCCAGCGCTCTACTCCTTTGAGGCACAGGCGCCGCCCCTTCTTTCTTTCTTTTTTGAGACAGAGCCTCACTCTATTGCCCAGGCTAGAATGCCATGGCCTCAGCCTAGCTCATAGCAAACTCCTGGGCTCAAGTGATCCTTCTGCCTCAGGATCCCTGGTAACTGGGAGTGAAGGCACCCACCACCACGCCCGGCTAATTTTTCTATTTTTAATAGAGATGGGATTGCTCTTCTGTTCAGGCTGGTCTCAAACTCTTGACCTCAAGTGATCCTCCCACCTCAGGCTCCTAGAGAGCTAGGATTGCACAGCAACTCAGATCTTTCTAAAGCATTTACTTTTGCATGTCTTCAGAGAGCTGAAATCTCCACAAGAATAACCAAAGTAAGGCAACAAAAGATCCTTCAGCCTGGGGGATTGCAAGGTGCCCAACCTGGGCACCCAGAGCTCAGGGAATCCCCTCCCATGCTTTTGGAATCAGAGACATGTTGGGGAATGGCTGCTTGAAGGCAAAGCCAAAGCCTGAGGTGACTGGCATGGCTAGGCGTGGGATACTTCATCTGGACAGTCAGCCTTTTGGGGTCAGGGGGACCAAAGGCAGGGGCTGCTGCATGGAAGGCCCCTTGTCGTGGGAGGCAGTGCTGTTGTCACCACAAGACTGCCCTTCTGGCTGCCTGGGTGACTCAGGACCTGCCAGTAGGTCTGGATGTGCTAAGACAAGTCCCAGCCTCCCTTCCCTCCCCACACATCATCTCAGCAGGCCTAGTGGGAGCTGAGCTTCCTCCTTCCATCTCCACCTGGAGGTTGGCAACAAGCTTTCAGGCCAGGGGTCACTGCTGGTCACTTCTCCAAGCCCTGCCCAGCCCTGCCTCTGGCCAGATCAGAGCCCCTTCTGGGGCCCCAGACTGCTTGGCAGCATCCTGACAAGTGGCTCCTGTAGGGGGAGATCTGGGGTGCTGGGAGGCGGGTACTCGCTCCTCACATCTCAAAGGCTCGCCTCGTTAGGCAGCATAGGCATCATTATCATCATGTTCCAGGTGAGGAAACTGAGGCCAATGGACTCACAGTCTTGACTCAAAAGCAGGCCTCTTGATGCTGATTCCTGCTGTCTTTCCTAGACCCCACCCCTGGGACCACAGTCTGCAGGAGGGAGAGGCCCACACACCAATACACTTGTGAGGCCAGGGTGGTGGCAGCAGGCCAGGGCCAGGCAGGCCTAATCCAGTCCTCTCTCAAGCTGGGGCTTGGCCCCTTGGACTAGGCTGGCTTTGTCTACCAGACCAGGCAGGGGAGAGGCAGCTGAGAATAAGCAGGTTCCAGGATCCCAGGAAGAGGGATTGTGAGGGCCTGTCCTGGGCCTTTAGGGGTCAGAGGCCAAGACTCAGTCACCCTCAGCTTGCACAGCTCTACTGGATTGGCCTTAGACTTCTCTGAGCAGTTCTGCATTTTAACGCTCCACAGGGCCAGGAACATGCAGGATGCCACGTCTCCTGTGAGCCGCCATTTCTATTCCTCTTGGCAGATGAGGAGACTGGATTGAGAGCAGCTAGTACCTTGTCTAAGGGAGTGGCAGTGCTGGGATTTGAGTTCAGGTCTGCCAGCCCCTTAATACTGGGGTCTAGATTTTACTCAAGGGAGAACGAAGGCTGCCATGAAGATCCTTCCAGGTGTCCCAGCTATGGCTCCCCTCTTCTCTCTCCCAGTAGCCCCAAGTCTCTCCTCCTCTCCCTCCTTCTGCAGCCCAGAACCACTCTGGACCCGGGCTGGCAGGGGTTAAAGTCACCTCCTGCTGGCCTGTGCTGGCTTCTGTTTGCTATGCCTGCACCTGCTGTAGCTCCATGGTTTCGACAAGACTGGCAGAGAATGCCAGCTCTGCACGGGCACAGTAAACATGCCCGCCCCAGGCCAGCCACCTGCCCACTGCATGCTGCCAGAGCAGAACAGTGCCAACTCCAGGTGGAAACAAATTCTCAGCTGCCTCCACCCTGTATGGACTCAGGCTGGGGCAGAGGATGGTCAGTGCACTGGCCTGGCTAAGCCCTCTGGCCTCCCAGGTGCAGGGCTGGGATCTGAGGGACTGATGCTCTGGGAAGGGTCCTGCAGTCTGAAGAAAGATGGTCCCTGGCAAAAGAGGCAATGATTCAACGTCCCACCTTAGGAGCTCCAGGGATTTACTAGACACACTGCCATGATGAGGTGCCCACAGGCTGGCATTGTGTGCTTCTAGCAGATGACCCTGTGTAGCGGGGCTGACCTCCCCCTACTTCCTCAGTTTAAATTGCAGCCTCAGGATCAGCTGAGAATGACCCCATGCTTCCTCCCTCTTTCCTCCTCCCTCAATGTGGACTGTGGCTACCGTGACATTTAATTCTGGGAAGGCACCTGACCTTGGAGAAGAATGTGGAAATGTCTACAGCCTAGAGCAGCCACCCCCTACGTGGGGCCCAGGAATGTGAGCTCCAGGCCCCCTGCAGCTCCTAAGGGAGGTGTGTGCAGGATCCAAGAAAGGCAGCACCAGTAAGGTCATTGGGGAAACTTCTACATCTTACCAAGGGTGAAGATGTCACAGGATCAATGCCACTGTACCTGTGGCACCAGCACAGCATCCACTCCAATCTGGTTAGGGCACTGTCCCTGACTCTTGAGAGTCTTCTTAAGCCTGAGGCCACAAATACAGCTGCAACTTTTGACCAGTCAGAACCATGGAATGTCAGAGCCCTTTGAAATTAGCAGGTACTGCATCCATCCCTTATGACAGATGTGGAGACTGAGGCCCAGAGATAGGTTGCGAACTGGCTGCAGGTACACAAATTATGGGCCAGGACCCAGGGGTCTGGCTCTGGGCGCTTTCCCATATTCCCTCCTGTCCCCATGATGCTAGAGGTCAGCCTCTCCTCCCATAGGGAGACTCAGGGGGCCTCTCCCAGCCGATGGGGTTCTATTTCGGAATCCAGGTCCTTTCTGGCCTTCTGGGGGAATTGCCAGGGGTGGGGGCTACAGCCACAGAGAAGACACTGAGGGCCTGGTCACTATGCTCAGGTGCCCCACTCTCCTGCTGGATGGCACAGGCAAGGCCGAGCTAACTCCGACAGCTGCTCCTCTTTGGACTGAACCCCAAGAAGGGTTTAGAGTAAGGACTCTGCTGCCCTCTCGTGGCCACACTTGGGCATGACTGCTGTAGTCCAGGCCTCGGGCTGCTCCCCACTATGGGTGTCTCTCCCCCAGCTCCTCTCCACCTGGAAGGCACTCATGAGGGCTGGATACAGTGGTTGTCATCCTTTCCTACAGCATCATTTAGGCCAGAGTTTTGGCTTACAAAGCAAGGTGGGAAGGGTGGACCTTGTTCAAAGTCAGATCCTGGAAGAAGAAGGCCTCAGGCCAATGAGCAAGATTCAGCCTGCATTGCCCAGAAAGCTTGGGTATGGGGGACACTCGGGTTTTCCTACAGAGACAACCTAATCAATCAACGTTTGACAGGATGGTTTGAAAATTCAGAGGATATTTATTCCTGGTGAGGGTTTTATGACAGCGGGCAGGCACTGCATTCCCTACTCCAGGGGATTCTCCTTTCCTCTCCAGAGAAATCACCTCTCTTCTTGGAAGTGCCCATGGGGAGACTGGGATGTGAAAAGAAACCATACACAACACTCCGGAGCCTTAAAAAAATAAAGCAACAAACAAATCCACACAAATACACACTTAACAAAATAAATAGACGTATAAAACAGAGGCCATGTTCCTCCCATCCCGACCAGGGGTTGCCTCGGGAGGATGGGGCTGGGTGGCTTGGTCCCACTCCTCCCAGCCAGGATTATCTAGAGGCTAAATGGTATGGAGGTGCTTGATGAGACGAGAGTTGGCCCTGGCTTCAGAGAGAGGAGGAGAGGACCTCTCCTTGAAGCTCTGTGGGGAAGATGGTGGGACAGGTTAAGGGACAAATAAATAAATAAATAAATAAAACCCAACAAACTCCCAGAGGCCCGAGGTCTTAGGCTGAGGCTTGTGGCCTCTGAGACCTGTTTCCTTGAAAACAGCAGATACACCAACAGGCAAAAGGAACAGCAGGGAAAACACAAGGCCAAAGCCACATTGCACTTGGTCTCCAGAGCCAGTATCCTTCAGATTACAGAAGGGCCCGGGCCCAGGCCCAGAAGCCAGCCTCAAACCAGCTCTAGAAGGAAGAGGGGTGGGGGGCTGAGCTCCTCAGTAGCTGCTCGGAACCTGTTCTCTAGCCCTGGAGGCACCTGAAGCCCAGGGACCATCCCTCCCTGTACTCTCTGGGGCCAGCAGAGCTTCCTCCCTCACTCTCTTGCCTTCATCCTGACCATCTCCACCACAGGGAATCACAGCTTACTCCTGGGTAGACTTCTTCCTAGGGAAGTTGAGGCAAAACCCTCTCCTAGTCTCAGTGAACTTCCGGACCCAGGGCATCCCAAGGTCAGCTGGAAGAAGTCTGTGTGACTATAATCAAAACAATCCAATCCTGATGTCTTCCTTGTCTCCATTTGACCACAGGCGCCCCCATGTTTCCAGGCAGGGCTGCACTCTAAGCTCCCTTCAGGCCAATAGGGAGAAGGGATCAGACAGAAGCAAGTACATCGAAGGGGGCAGGAGCTGCTGGAATGGACAGCTTGGACAAGAGGCCAAATTGGATAACAAAGAAGTCCCTGGGTCCCTCCTAGAGAAGGTGGCCAGCTGGGGACCAGAGAGCACAGGGTAAGGGCAGGCTGGCCACTCAGCTGGGCAGCAACACGTGCTCCAGGAGGTAGGTGAGGGAGTCCCAGTGCTTCCAGAGGAGGAACAGAACGAGGACCAGGAGGGCGGTGCTGGTGATGCGCAGGCGTGTCTTCATGAGAGGAGTGATGAAGTTGGCGATGGTGGACACAAACACCAGCAGCACAGCCATGAGCGCCAGGATCACATTGATGAACTTGCCCAGCAGTGCCCGTGCATTGGCATTCTCCACACCCTCCAGTTGCACGACCTGCTGCTGTTGCTGTTGCAGCTCCAACTTGGTGACCCGGGTCAGGCAGGACTCCACGGCCTCCTGCAGGGGCAAAAAGGTTGGCACATGGGAGCTCAGGATGGGCAGGACCCCTAGGCTGAGCCCTACCTGCTCCTCCAAGAAGGTGACAATACACAAGGTCTCCGAAGGCCAGGAGTGGGTGGAAAGAGGTTGACAGGCAGTAGCTGGGGGCAGAGTCCTTTAATGATGACTCTCTGAGGATGCTAGGAAATGGGAGTCTTCATTAAGAGGGAAACGAGGACCTGGCCCAATCCCAGCTCCCTCTTGGGGTAGGCTAGAGCCTGGCAGTTCCAATTATTCATTTGCAAGGCTACCATCAAAGATGAGGGGGGCACAGTGGCCCTTGCCCTGGCCTTTGTATAGTGCACTCACAGCCTCTGGCCTGTCTTGCTCTTTTCTCCACTCTCTCCCACGCTGCCTTCTCCATCCATGTGCCTACCTGCCCCTGCCAATGGACCAGCCTGTGCCCATCATCTCCCATGAGATAAGAACCCTAACCCACTGCCAGCTCACCCAGCACGTCCGGGCCTTCCGAGGTCAGTACCTGAATGTCCCGAGCCCTCTCGTACGACTGGTAGGCCACCTTCTCCTCCATGCTGGCCAGCTCCTGCTTCAGGTTTGTCATCTCATTCTGGTGGAGCTCCGTCAGGTCATTGAGCTGCTCCTCCAGCCTCTCATACCTGGCAGAGGGAGGAGGCATGACGCCAGTCCCGGCTCCCCAAGCTGCCCTTCTCCCCCAGAGCTGATTCATTTATTCTCTCCACAACAATGACTCAACTCACCACATGTGTCCAGCCCTGTTCTAATTTATCAGCAACAACAATAGGAGGTACTATTTACACAGCACTTCTTACAGCAGGCTCTGTGCTAAGGAATTTAGCCACATTACCTCACAGGATCCTCCCCATGATCCCGATCCTGTGAGGTAAGTGCTAGTGCCGCCCCGCCTCCCTACCAGAGGAGGCAACTGAAGCACACAGGTTAGGGAACCTGCCTGGGGTCACACAGCTCCTGAACAGATCAGTTAAGGATTGACTGACTTCAACCTGGCTGCTTGGGTACCAGGAACACATGGATGTGGAGGATACAATCCCTGCTCTGAAGGCACAAAATATCGCAGGATGACTGGGACGTGGGAGTGGTTAGTTTTTAGGCAGTGTTTCCCCTCAATTTTCCAACACTCCTTCACATGTATAAAGAAGAAAAAGGCTGGGTGTGGTGGCTCACACCTATATTCCCAGCACTCTGGGAGGCCAAAGTGGGTGGACTGCTTGAGCTCAGGAGTTCAAGACCAGCCTGAGCAAGAGCAAGACCCCATCTCTACCAAAAATAGAAAAACTAGCCAGGTGTTGTGGTGGGCACCTGTAGTCGCAGCTACTTGGGAGGCTGAAACAGGAGGATTGCCTGAGCCTGAGAGTTTGAGGTTGCTGTGAGCTGTCATGATGCTACGGCATTCCACCCAGGGTGACAGAATGAAATTGTCTCCAAAACAAAAATATAAAAAAGAAAAAGAATAAGAAAGAAAGAAAAAGGTCAATAAGGAAAAGATGCCCCCAAATCCCTAGAAGCAAGCGCCAAGTGCCTTAAAAGGGGCCCAGAGCAAACAACTGGGCAGGGCCCAAGGGAAGGAGGAAGGCGGGGGACTAGACCAATGACCTTAGGAACTCCAAATGGACGTTCCAACTTCCCATGCTACATATTTACGTATTTGACTCTCCAGGTTTGGGCTCATTAAATCTTCACAATAACTCTATGAGGTAGGGATTAATGTTATCCCTACGTCATGGACAGCAAACCAGGTGCAGAGAGTATCAACTAGTTTGCTCAAAGTACAAAGTCAATAATAGAGCTGAGATTTGAACTCAAGTAATCAGACTCCAGAGTCTCTCCAGGTGAGAGGCCATGTAGCTGGTCCCTACTTCGGTCTCCCCTTCTGTACATTAACCACATACCAATCTAGGCCTGGTGTTCAAAGCATCTAGAGCAGTGGTTCTCAGCTTTCCCAATGCCACAGTGCTTTAATACAGTTCCTGTGCGTGGCAACCCACAGGTTGAGAACCGCTGATCTAGAGAAAGGCAGCATGCTCCTCCCACAGGGCCTATGGTGCTGTCTTCCAGCTGCTCTGACCAAAGGCCGCTCGGGGCCTCCTCCCAGCCCCTTCCAGCAGCCTGGACCCTTCTAGATGCTCCTCTGTCTGCCTTCACACCCCTGAGCTGGAAGCCAGGTGCTCCTCACCTCACCGCAGGTCTGGGTGGTGGGCGGAGCAGGCACCTACCTATAGCGCTCCTCTTGCAGGCACTGGGTCATGTAGGTGTAGTCCCTCTGCAGCTGAGTCTTCAGGTCTTCCATGGAGTCCTCCAGGTGTGACTGTCCCTCCTTGATCTCCCGCAGCTCCTCCAGCAGAGTGTCCAGGTTTCCAGAGGTGCCATATAGTGTGTTGGACTTGGGGCTCCCCAAAGCCCCGCCAGGCCCCGTCCCGGAGTTACTGCCCGCCCCGGCCGAGCTGGCGCTGGCACTGGAACACTCATCATCACTGCCGTACTTGGGGCTGGACACAAGCGTGGCACTGCCGCTTAGTACCCGGGCTGCCTCCTCTGGGGGCCCGTCTTCCAGCGGGTCCTTCAGGTGGGCAATGTTGTCGGCACTGCCAAACTTGTTGCGGATAAGGCTGGCAAACTCCCGGGGCTTGGATACCACGGCGGTGTGGGTGGCCTGCGAGAGACCGGAGAGGCTGCCCTTGACACCCTCCACCACGCCACCTCCAAAGCCACTGATGCCCGCACGCATGTTGGCACCCACGTCCTTCAGACCCTGCTGCATGTCCCGCAGCACATCCTTCGGCTGCCGTGAGGGCCCATTCTGCTCAATCTCCTTCAGGCGCCGGCGGTAGTGCTCCAGCTTCTTGTGTAGTTGGGCAATAGTCTGGGCCGACTTCTGGTTCTTCTTCTCAAACACCTGCTTGATGCGTGACACCTGCTGCTTGTCCGCATTGTTGGCCAGCTTTAGGTATTCTGCCACGTTGTCATCACGAGCCTCCTGCTCGATCTTGATCTGCTCTGTGATCTTCAGGATCTTCTGGTGCAGGTGGTCGATGGCAGCCTTGGTCCGCTGGGGGTCCGGTGCCCCATCTGGCACGTCCAGGCTGATGGGGCCATCAGTGTCACCATGGCTGGGTCCAGAGGGAAGGCTCAGGGCCACGAGGTCTCCCTTGTCGACCTGGGGAAGGAGGTGAGCAGAGAAAGCAAAATCATGAGCCCAAGTGTACTTTGTTTTTCTACCTGGAAAACAGGTGCAGGGTGAATAAGAAATTTCAGGGAAAGTGTGTTCAGCTGGGTGTGGTAGCTCACACCTGTAATCCCAGCACTCTGGGAGGCTGAGGTGGGTAGAGCAAGAGTGAGACTCCATCTCTACTAAAAATAGAAAAACTAACTGGGTGTTATGGTGGGTGCCTGTAGTCCCAGCTACTCGGGAGGCTGAGGCATGAGGATTGCTTGAGCCTAAGAGTTTGAGATTGCTATGAGCTATGATGCCACAGCACTCTACGTACAGTGACAGAGTGAGACTTTGTCTCAAAAAAAAAATAAAATTTCAAAAGAATACGACCACCACCACAGCAGCATTCCCTTATGGATGTACACTATTTGCTTCTTACAAAGAGGTCTTACCTCTGCTCTCTACACAATCCCCACATAATCCCTCAAATGCAATCTAGGCAGACCTGATCCTCCTTTGGCACAGAGAAGTCAAACAACTTGCTCAAGAACACACAGCTAGGAAAAGACAGAACCTCCAGCCCTGAATTCTCATTGCTCCAGCACACGGACCAAGCAGGTCTAAGGCCTTGTTGAAACCTCAGGGTCTGATTTCTCACCAATGCAACAAACTATCTCTGTGGACTCAACCTCCCCACAGGCTCGAAACCGACCACAGCCTACACTTTGGCACCACGCCTCCCTGCCCTCCCCACCCAATCTTCTTTGGCTAACACAGCCCAGCAGGCCACCTCCTCTCTGCTAACACCTCTCCAGGGTCCCTCATTACCTTCCAGCCCTCCAGAGTGGTCAGCAACCTCTTTCGCTTCATGATGGCAGGAGCACTCAGCTCTTCTCAGTTTCTCAGAACTGGGATAGGCACACACTCACCCACCTGTGCGGCCAGGTCCCCGAGGACTGAAGCCCCAAGGGAAGCAGGGACCAGTCTGGGGGCCTGCGGGTGTCACCCACCCAGCTTTGAAGGGGGTAAATGTGCAGGAAGGAAATGACAGCCCCCTTTACTCCCCACAGGGCAGTCGGGCTTCCTGAGGACATCAGGGCGGCACAAAACTTGGGGAGACAAGGATAGGAGATGAGAAAGGGGGAGGGGAAGGGAGAGAAAGGAAGGAAAGGTCACAGAAGATAGGAAAGATGGGAAATGCAAGGTCGGATGAAAGTGGCAGGCCCTAGCCCAGCTCTCCTGCAGCCTGGCCCCCTTGGCCTGTTGGAGGCTCTCATCCACAGCTGAGTCCTTTTGTCTTATCACCATGCAACAACGGAAGCAGCAGGAAATGGCTCAACCCCAGTATTTTTACACACATCGTGTAAGGCTGGGTCAGAGCCTTTGCTCTTTGTATGTATGGGAGGGGGTAGGGGTGGGGTCAGATGTACTTAGGGGAAGAGGTTAAACACAAAGAAAGTGGCCTACTCACCCACACCAGAACCGGAAAAGGCCTATGCCAATTACAGGCAGGAGTCACTCTGGCTCAATTTCTGCCAAGGTGCAAAGTTATTGCAAAACACTATTGAAAACAAATGCCTGTCAAACTCAGGCGGCAGAGGAGGGCGGTTCCTCTGTGGGCTTTCTTGGGGCTTTTTCAGGTCACAGTTCCCCTGGAGATGCTGGGGCCCATGATGATCCTTGCCCACTCCTCCTGAAGTCAGGATTCTTGCGTTGCTCTGGGTCTCCCCGCGTGTCCCTCTGCCCTCCCACCAGGTGCTCTAATGTTCAGGACTTTACCCCTCAGAACCCCTGATTTTTTTTTTTTGGCCAGGGCTGGGTTTGAACCCGCCACCTCTGGCATTTGGGCTGGCACACTACTCCTTGAGCCACAGGAGCCGCAGAACCCCTGATTTTTTATATCCAAGGAGCCAATTCCACAGTCTCCCTCAAATGATCTGCCCGAGGTCTAACAGTCACAAGAGTCTGACTTAAAACTCTTTCAATTAAACACTCCTCTCAAGCCTCGTTCCCTATAGTGACTGCAAATGACCCATCTTGAGATTTTCCTGGTCCTCACTGTCCTTGCCTATACAATGAGCATAATCATAGCTACTCTCCCCCCGCAAGCACTTAGCATAGTGTGAGGTAGACAGAAGGCACTCATTAAATGCTGAGTCTGGATCTGGGCAGTACAATCCTTTTTTCTCCTTTAGGAAGAATCGAGCTGTGATCCAGCTGGCCTGAATTTATTTTAGATATTACACAACTACATTTATTCCACACTGATAGAACTACATAAATTATGTAACACATGGCCTTTATATTAAAGAACATGGCTCTCTTATAAAGCCACTGTTCTGGGTATAAGGGCTCATGTGTAATCCCAGCACTTTGAGAGGTTGTGGTGGGAGGATCCCTTGAGGCCAGGAGTTTGACACCAGCCTGGGCAATATAGTAAGACCTCGTCTCTACAAAAAAATTAAAAAATTACCCAGATGAGTTCCAGCTACTTGGGAGGCTGAGGTAGGGGAATCACTTGAGCCCAGGAGCTGGATGCTGCAGTGACCTATGATTACACCATCTGCACTCCAGCCTAGAAAGAACAGGGCAACAGGGAGAGACCCTGTCTCTTAAAAAGGAAAAAAAAAAAAGCTGCTGTCCTTTCCAAGGATTCTTTTACTCTCTTCCTAGGGGAAAGAACATCCAGAACATGGGTTTGAGTCTGGCTGCATCACTGCCGTTTGTCTCTGGAATG
Source organism: Arctocebus calabarensis (assembly GCA_963573935.1). Taxonomy (NCBI): domain Eukaryota; kingdom Metazoa; phylum Chordata; class Mammalia; order Primates; family Lorisidae; genus Arctocebus; species Arctocebus calabarensis. The sequence goes on from CAUYON010133859.1 coordinate 22,978, forward strand.
GAGAGACCACCTCTCTCACCAACTCAGGGGACAGTGGGAGGACCTAAGGCAAAATGGTAATGTGAAAATGCTGTGAAAAGCGAAAAGTGCTTTAGGACCATAAAGGAGTATAAAATAATAAAGTCTCCACCTGCCATAGCCTCTTTGACAGCTTGGCCCTTTCCTCCCTCGATTGGGCATCTGTCTGGCTTACCCGTGGAAAGCAGAGGTGAAGCTGGATGTGAAAGCCCACAAATGACAGGGGACTAGGCACCCCAAAGAAAAACAGCCAGGGCCTGATGGTCGGGTACAAAGGCCTGGGCTGGGGTCTCACCCCCTTGCTCACCCCTCTTTTATACCCAGACTCAAGCCTGAGAATGCTGCAGCAGCACACCAGCTCCTCCCCGTCCCTCCATGGAGGCCTGGTGACCTCCTTGAGGAGGTGATGTCTACCATGCCTGGATCAAGCTGGTCTATCTCCAGTCTCAGAACACTCCCAATCTGTCCTCCTCCCCAGGGAGAACTCAGCTCCACCAGCTTCCAGGAAGGCAGCAGCTTTTCCCTATGGCCACTTGGCTCTTCTCAAATTACTGTTCTATCATCATCAGTACCATGCGCTAACTGATGGTACAACTGGAGCTCTCAAATTACTGTTTTAAATGCCTTGGGCAAAGGATAAAGGTAACAGTTATAGTCAGCTCTCTCCATCCACAGGTTCTGCATCAGCAGATTCAACTAACTATGGATCAAAAGTCTTTTTTAAAAAACCAAGGCAGGGAGGCTCCTGTGGCTCAGCGAGCAGGGCGCCGGCCCCATATACCGAAGGTGGCGGGTTCAAGCCCGGCCTCAGTCGAACTGCAAAACAAACAAAAAAAATAGCCGGGCGCTGTGGCGGGCGCCTGTAGTCCCAGCTACTCGGGAGGCTGGGGCAAGAGAATCGCCTAAGCCCAAGAGCTGGAGGTTGCTGTGAGCAGTGTGACGCCACGGCACTCTACCCAGGGCGATAAAGT
>CAUYON010133862.1:0-22207 GCA_963573935.1 Arctocebus calabarensis
AACTGTAGCTCAGACAAGTTAATATGTACAACGAACCATTACACACTAAAATCTAAAATTATTTCAGTATCTACTCACATATATTAATAATCATATATTTACATATTCAGAACAAAATAAGTTCATACTGATATGTAATAAATACATATAAATTCATCTTTTAATAAAACATTTCATGACACTACACATCTTGAAAGAATTTCATCAATAAATATGGAATTGGAAATTGTCATATTTCTTTAATCAAAAAATTTATTAGAAATTATTAAAGTGGGGAGTGAAGTAATCATTAACTGCTACATGTCAGATATTTTATGTTTCTTATTTGTAACTGCACAATTATGAGAGGAAAACATTTGACAAGTCACAAGTCTCAAGCTCAGAGGGGACAGAGAACTTGCCTAAGTTCTCACATAGCATCAGTTCTCAACGTGTGGGCCACAACCCACAGGAACTGTATTAAAGGGCCGCAGCATTAGGAAGGTTGAGAACCACTGTCATAGAGTGTTCTTTTATAACAAGTAGTATGATCCAGGGGAAAGAAGATATAGGGTAGGGAACGGGTGCAGAAAATTGACATGAATTAAGTTCTTAGGAACACCATAACAAAGTGCCACAAACTGGGTGGCTTAAAACAAAGAAATGTAATCTCTCACAAGTCTGAGGTTAGAAATCAACAAACAAGGTGTTAACAGCGACATGCTCCCTTCAAAGTCTTTAGAGGAGGAGCCTTTCGTGTCTCTGCCAGCTTCTGGCAGCCATAGATATTCTTCGGCTTGTAACACTATGACCCTGATCTCTGCCTCTGTCTTCATGTGATTTTCTTCTTTTAAAAACACCAGGAATATTGGATCATATTGGATTAAGAGCCAACCTAATGATTCCATGTTAAATTGAATACATCTGCTACATACGTATGTCCAAGTAAGGTCATGTGCAAGTCTAAACAAGAGAGTTAAGACTCCAACATTTCATTTAGGGGGACACAATTCAACCCACAATTCCCCCTGACTGATGCTGATCTCATTCAGAGAGCCACTGAAACTGAGATTAAGACAATGTGTCTCAGGTCTACATGGAGAGAGGGCACAGTGTTGACCAAAGCTAGCTGGTGGTGACCGTGACCAGCCTCATAGGCAGGTTGCTTACAAGTAGCATGAAAGGGGTGAGAAGGAGAAGAATTCTCAGCACAGCCTCTGTCTCTCCTAGGTTTCACTCAGATGTAATTCCTTACCTATCTCTCTCTCCTTCGCCTTCAAATCTTGATAGAGGGGTAGGAGCTAGGATATGATGAAAATACAAGATGCAAATGTTAAGAAGACTGTTTCTGGCAAAATTCCTTAAGATGTAAGGAAACAAACAAATACACAGATCTATTATAAAATAATGGAAATAGAACCTAAGTATTCTTCTACCACTTCCAGCCTTCTGTGGCATCGTGCTGATCAAAACTTTGTTCACCGTGCGGATCCCTTCCAGGAATCCGTATTTCCCCAGCAGGTGTAGGAGATTTGAGCTCAGAGGTGAGGGTAGGGGTAGATCAGGAGAGGAGGGAAGAAAGGGCAATTCAGCTGACTGTATTTATTTGCAAAAGAATGTTAGAAACACTTTGAAAAACACTACTGAAATAGGAATACATTTATTTGAGCTAAACTGTTTAATAAATTGGCAAGGTCAGTAGAATATGGGTCATCAGTGTGACTTGATTAATGTCAAGATTGTAATACATGAAGAAAGTAGATTTAAACTTATTTTTATGTCAATCTATAAATTGTGGTCTTAATTTAAAAATAGTGAAGTTGAGCAGTGAAGAAACGCTTTTTTTGTCTAAGTCTAAATATTAGGGAAAATGTTAAGCTTTAAAATCAGAGGACATTCATTTGTCCTTCAAAACACACAGCAATCTCAGATAAATGAAACACAGAATTAGTCATTGTTTAAAGTATTGTCAAAGGCTACCTTCATCATGAAAAGCAATTTCCTATTTTTCGATTTTCAAATATTCTCACTATATTTTGTTTTTATTTAAATAATTGATCTAAATTTTATAAAATGACTGACATGAAAGAAAATGCAAAAAAAAGAATAAAAACAACAGATGATTATGGGCTTAAAGGGCTTTACATGAAAATGAGAAAGTAAAAGAATTAAATTTGTGTATGTTTTGTATAAATGTGTCACATACCTAAGCCACCCAGACCCCAGTGTGTGTGTCTAGTATATAAAGTACATAAGTCACATGGAGAAGCAGTACAGTGTGACCAGGGAATTTATCCATATGAAAGAACCTTAAAATTAATGGACGTTAAATAACAAGGTATTTCCCAATATCAAAGGCTGTTACACTTTGAAAATGTCTCCAGTGTGGTCCATACATGAACACATAGACAAATGACAACGTCATCAAATGGATATACAAATCTAATGTGTGCTGTGAAAACCGAGGTCGTGATTTCAATATGCTACCTAAGTAGTTACAGAATTGCAACACTTAAAAAATTAAGAAAACACTTCTTCAAAAGTTTGTGTACGGGGGTATCAGGGGAAGGATTTTTAAAGGTGGAAAGAAAGGAAAATACTCAAAATATTGGCCATGTAGTAATTATAAAGGAGACTTTTCTGAAGTTTCAGGTACACATGTACACTACCTAAGGGCCCAGTGACAAAAACAGCAATAATATCCATTAATTCTGCAGACATGGCACAATGTCTCCCTGACAAGGTTTATTTTCACAAAACTTTTATGTTTTTCTATAGTAATAAAGTACAAATTCTTTTTTTCTACCAATTGACACAGATTATTTACAGATAAATACATGTAATATGTCACATAGTCCTGAATATGCTGTTAATTACAAAAATTTTAAGTTGGTCTACCTATCATATAACTTAAAATTAAGTAACTAGTATTATTGATGATATTTTTTGTAAATACCTTTTCATTTAAACCACAGATATTTTCTGAAAATCTGTATATTATTTTTTAACTTTAATGCTTTGGGGAAGTTGCTAATTAAAGGAATCATTTGGATATGTACTTACTTTTCTTGTTTCTATGACAAGAATTGCTACTAGTTTCTTTTAAATTATATTTTATTTCTATTGTGATATAACTTGCAGTGAATCTTGTTAATATAAAACTCAAAATGTATTTACTGAATTTTAATTTTAAATTTAAAAATAATTTAAAATTAACTCAGACCGTCCTTTCCTGTAGCAGCTGATTGTCAAATGTTCCACAGTTTTTACAAACTCAAAATAAAATTAAAACTTAAGGGAGTAATACAAACATAATTACCTTAGGGAGTAAAATTATGAAATTTGGGAAGTGATTACTTAAGAGTCTTTAAAAACTTGCTTGTGTTGAAGTGACATGCTATTAGTAATGGTAACATTTTATTTAATATTTTAGGTCATGAAACATCACTGCAAGACAAGTTTAATTTAGTTGAGCAATTGTTTATCTATCTGTCTCTATATCCTAGGACTTGGCTTTACCAATGACTACAAAATGTCAAAGATTCCCACGTCCTGCTCTGGGGTGGTTGAGAGCTAATGGCGAACATTTTCACATAATTGCAACATTAAGTGTTAGATGAACAAACTTATGAGGAGGCAGAAATGAGAGAAAACGCATTAACACACATTATAGTACTTGATTAACCACTATATCTAAAGGTAATTGTTTTAATCTTCATTTTAAAATAAAAAATTAAAACTGCAAATCAAGAAACACCCTAAATATATGGTTAGTAAATTGGAAATCAGAGATTTAAATCAAAATCTACTTGACGTCAAAATTGATACTGTTCCAATTCTATGTATAATATCCAGGACTTAACTAATTTTGCTTAGAATTATAGAAAGGGAATGTGCTATACTGAGGGTATGTTTGAGGTGAGTCTAAATAAATGAAAAGGAATTTACTAGGTGGAATGAGATGGGGGCCAGGAGAAGAAAGAACCAGTGCAAAGCCATGGACATGAGAGGAGGCATGTGTGGTCTGAATATGGTGAGGTACGACATTAGCTACATACAGCGTATAGAGTGCCGGGGGAGGAAAGAGTGAGACAAGACAATGAAAGGGGGTGCATGAGCGAAGGAAATAAGCTGGATCTTTATCCTTCAGAAAACCAGCAAATGAACAAAAGACTTCTAGGTAACCCTGCTGACAGTTTATAGAATAGAGAACCTGTGACTTTTAATTTTAAAATCAGACTTGAACTTCCCTGATACTGATGAACTTCCTGTCACTTGGAGTTGAATCCACTGTGAAAGTTTGTTTGTGGATTGTCATTTACTATATCTACATAAGTAACAAACTAGATATTCAAAGGTAATAGAACCAATTTACATAAGTATAAAAGTACTCGGATGTATGATAACAGAATTTATATCGTTTTCTGTTTTATAGTATCTGATACTTTACCTAATACATTTATTATTGATTCCCTCTCCCTCTCTATCTGTATTCATTCAACTCTTTCCTTCTGCTGCCAAGTCTGTTCATTCATTTCAGTTCTAGGGTTAAAAGACATAAGGAAATGATAGACACTAATTCTACTCTTGAGCTGTCTATAGCGAAGATATGACATTCTCATTTGTCATTCATTCTGAGAAAATGTGACAATCATCCAACAAAACCAGAAAAACTTCTTCAGGACTCAAATAGCCTACCAGAAAAGTAAAGTTCTCCACTGTCCTTTCCTGGTTACTGAACTTTTTTATTAGATTAATACACCAAGAAATAGTAGAAAGAAGGAAGCATGTGGACTTTGTGATAAGGGGACCTGAATTTATTACCTAGGGGCATCATATTTCTGAATTGGCTTTTTTGTTTACCTACGAGATGCTGATATGTTCCTTATAGGGATGCTAGAGAAATTGAAAGAGATACGCTTTGCAAAATGTTTATTAACAATCCATGTCCTTTAAAACAGACAGCCCCTTTTGGTACACTTCTGGTCCAAAGTTCAATGAGCTCATTGCAATGTCCATAACCCAATGGACATTCCCCCACAAGGGAAACATAGGTAAAGGAAATATTCCTCAAAAGATCTTATTATATCATGCTTGTTAAAAAATGAAAATTATATACCCTTCTTTATAGTTAAGTGCCACTTGACGTTGACATTTCAGCATAACTGAAAATAAATAATTTGAATAGGTGGTTATTCTTTTCAAACTTCCTACATACTCCTCCCCCTCCTGGAAATCCTGGGAGAGAGGATGACAGTTGCTCATTGTGACTTTCGTTATGAGAATGCATCTATCATGTGAAAGTTGGGAACACAATTTTATACTCTACTTTCTCCTCAGCCGTTCAAAGTCTGAGAATAGTAGAAAAACAGTAAAATCTGAGGATTACATAAAAAGGCCTCTCACGCAGCAGGGCTGTAGATGGGAGTCAATTAGCCGTAACTAACAGTCCTGCATTCATCGCTTGGCGGGTTATTATTTCCGAGCCTCATTACATGCATCTGACAATCAGAGGCACTTAGCACAGGCCTCTTGTGGCTCTCCTGTGAGAATAGATATGGGAAAGGGTGTTGTGCTCTCAGGTGAAGTGAGAGAGAGCTTTAGATACAATAGATCCGTAGAAGCAGTTGACTCTTCTCCAAGACATATTTGGCTATGGCTGTGTGTGCACATATTTAACTAGGAACACTATTTATTAAATAACTGCAGGATATTTTCCTCCTGCAGTTGTGTGCGTATACTCTATCTTCATTGAGGCTTCACCTAAAATAGTCCAATTGAACAAAACAAAGCTCACATTTTACCCCTATGATGCAAGTGTGAATGATCACAACTGTTACAATGTACATAATATTTTGTACTAAAATAAAATCACTAGTATACTCTTTTCCACTCTACACGTGGAATCCTGTAATGTATAAACATCAGAGGCAATATATGTGCTCTAATTTTGGTTGAGTTGGGAAATATTATGCTCTAGGTATTTAACATGTTTAAACATGTTCAAAGAAGTTGAAGACCTAAACTTTGAATTTTGTAGTAACTTATATACTCATCTAGTTAAAAATTTTAAAGGCAAAATGAAACATACAGTGAAATTTTTCTTTCTGGCCAACTTTCCTCTGCAGAGCAAACCACTGGCTCCAGTTTATTTAGTTCCAGGGCCCTACAATTTGAGAAGTGTAGAGTCTAGTACATATCAACAGAGAAAGAGATCAAAGGTCAAGTATGTATATTAGCAATAGATTAAGAATGAAAGTAAAGATACTTTCATCTTACTGAAAAATTAGGAATGATTTTCATAGAGGAAGTATTAAATCCTATCAACTATGCACATATCAGTTTCACACCCAGATTTATACAGCAGACCTGTTTGACCGGCTTGGTCTCAGAGCGGCTGCTACCGTAACTTAAGGAGAAGTAAGGCTGATTGGTGTAAAGAAAGGAAATTATCACTGGAAGTTCAGACATTCTAAAGATATACTTCCGGAAATTTCAAAGGCCATCTGGAAATTGAGTAAAGTAGAAAGAAAGTGGAGAGAGATAAAAGAGGAAAAGAAAGTTAAGCAGAAAAGTGGGGGAGAAGAACTATTGACGCCCACTGAGTCAATCATGCTTGAATTTCTGTTTCTATTCCCATACTTACTATCCACTGGACTCTGAGTAAACTTTCAATGTTTGCTTATGTCAAATAGTAACTTCCACAAAGAATGCTGTACAAATAACACACAAAATGCCTGGCCAATATATGGCCTGTGCTTTATCACTACAAATGTTAGTTATGACTAAATAAGAAAATAATGTTCAGTATCTGAAGATTTGAGCTTCTCTACTGAGTGTAGAGTTGTATTCATGTCTGCATAATAGAAAAAAATCCATTTGCTTTAAATTTGAAATAAAAGACTTTATGGCTACAAAATACGTAAGTGTAAGCTACAGAAATGTAAGTGTATCACTCAAAGTCAGTGAAAAAGTTTAGGTGAAAGAGCTTTCTTCAGGAACATACAATATTAAATATAGGACTACTATATGTCATAGGCAGATAAACTTAAGTGCATATGATACTGCACCATTTCTGTAACATCTTAATGACACGTGGCAAACTTTGTAGTTAGTACCTTCTATATTTAGTTGTGTCATTACTTCTGTAGATCCATTTAGTGCCTGCCTTTCTAGAAACAGCTTCCTCAATTAGCTCAGTGGTTTCCTACCTGCAAGGACAGAGTCAAAGACCATGACTCATAAAGTGGCATTGGCCCCACTGGTTGTTACACGAGTTCCCTTTTGACCAGGCTACCGAGGACTATGGAGCAATGGGAGGAGAGTTCTTATTAGGGGCTTCTCTAATTTTGTCTCTCTTAAAATTTCACTCCGTGGCCTTTCGGAGCAAACATGAGCGCTAGCTGTGTCCTTGCACTTGACTCTTTCTTGGCCAATGCCTATCCTCATTTTTATGATTCATTTGGAGGTGTGGCCAGCTGTAAATGTCTCAGCACTAAGCAAATACCATTAAATCTCAGGAGCACATTGAAAAGAGGCAAAATAGAAGAAAACAAAGTACAAGTTTCATAGCCTGTGATTAAATGTAAGCTATTTGTCATAGTCTCCAAAGTCTTGGGAGATTAAGTTAAGTCTTTGGGTTTTTGTAAATTGATTTTGGAATTAAACTCCCTTGTAAATATGTGATGTGGCATCCAATTTTACCATGTATTTCCTTATCTTGGCTCCCTAAAATTTAAAACTAAAACATATAAACAAATTCTGTCTTACATGGATTTGTAGATTAATCAGTTACTAACAGCTACTCATTTCTAAATTAGTCATTGTATGGTTTAATACCCACACTTGTCTTTTAATCATTTAGCCTTTTCACTCCTTAACTTATAAGCACTGACTCAGATATCAGTAGGATGATAAGAGTAAACCCCGTATGTATCTGGGATTTTAGTTTTAGAAGTGTTTGAGAGAAACAAGCATAGTACTTATTCACATTTACATCTAGATTTTAATACTGTCAGACACTTTGTGAGTTAAATCCATTGTTACAAATTTATGCCAAGGAGCTACTTACAACCCCTGCTCTACTAATCATTGTAAAAATAGTTTGATACAATATTTTCTAAAATAGCACACACATTGAATTGCAAGTTTTCCATAAACACAGATAAAGTTGGAAGATAGGGCTAGTGTTAGCTCTCGAACATTATTTTTGAACTTTTTTTTTTTGAGACAGAGCCTCAAGCTGTCACCCTGGATAGAGTACTGTGGGCATCACAGCTCACAGCAACCTCCAATTCTTGGGCTCAAGCGAGTCTCCTGCCTCTGCCTCCCAAGTAGCTGGGACTACAGGCGCCCGCCACAACGCCCGGCCATTTTTTGGTTGCAGCCGTCATTATTGTTTGGGGGGGCCCAGGCTGGATTCAAACATGCCAGCTCAGGTGTACGTGGCTGGCGCCTTAGCCCGTTGAGCCACAGGCGCTGACCCTATTTTTTAACTCTTATGTTTGCATTCTTTAATGGCTATATCCCTTCGTTTCTCAATTACGCAGCAGAGTCAGACACATTTATGGTTTCTAGACATAAAAGGTGGTGTCTCAATCACCTTTTCTCTTCCTCCTACCTGAGATTTCATTCTGTCTCACCGAGAATGAGTGCAATAACTTTGTACTCTAGAGCTGTTTTCTAGGAAACTGCAAGAATTTAATGATTCTGCGTCAGTCTGTAAAGAAAACTGTAAGGTATAAGGTGAAGAAATTACATACGTTTCCTCTGTATAGTGACATCTACTGGGCTGTGGGCCCGCAATGATTTTAAACAAGTGTCTACTCATTTTAGGTCAATCAAAGCTCATTTCTTCCGATGCTCAAATATCTAGTTCATCGTGTTCCGGAGAAATAATTTGCACTTAAAGGCTAAATGATTTCCAGAGTTTGCCGAGTCTACCTAAAAGTATATGCTGGAAATATACCCCTGATTGTGTAGTTCTGTAAACGCCAATCTGTTGGGAGAATTAAGAATAGCTTTTCTTGTTTTTTTTTTATTGTTGGGGATTCATTGAGGGTACAAGAAACCATGTTACACTGGTTGCATTTGTTAGGAAAAGACCCTCTTACAATCGTGTTTTGCCCCCAAAAGGTGTAATAATTGTGCAATAATTTCTTCTCTTCATTATGTTTTGGGAGTATCCTGGAGGGGAAGGTACCGCGTATGAGTCAGTGTGGGGAGGTCAGCAGACTTACTGCCTGCTGGACATTAAGGAAAAGCAATAGGAAACAATACCCGTTGAAAAGGATAAACTTCTGGGATGAGATTGTTGGCTTATCTAGACCAGTTTCAGAAAATTTCCTGCAGGACTAGGACTGACCTTTTACAAAACGCATCTCTTTCCCTTAAAAGGATGCGGGGATCCTTCTCTTGAAAAAGAAAAAAAAAAAAAAAGTGTGTCGTACTTTGCTTTTATGGCCAGGCAAAGCGCGTGCTTGCCAAGAGCTGTCAGGAACAAAACCTTGGAGCGCACCCTCCACGGTGACGCGCGAAAGCAGCACGGTCGTCCGGCGGTCCCTCCTGCGCCCGCAGCTGCCCCTTCCGCGAGCCCGCCCGGCCCGCCCTCGGCTCCCTGCCAGGCTCGCGCGGGCGCGCTCGGGGTGGGGCCTGGCGGCCGAGGGGATGCGGCCGGGCTGCGCGGCCGGGGCTGCGAGCCGGCGGGGCGGTGCGCCGGGGCAGCCAGAGCCGCGCGCCGCGTCGCTGTAACCGGACACCAGGGCGCTCGGCCCCCGCGCTCGGCCACTTTCCATTCAATCCGAGGGGCTCGGTCGAGCGAGTCCGAGAAGGGACCGGGTGCCGCGGCACGGCAGCGCTCAGGATTCCTTTACAAAGAAACTCGAGGACCAGGAAGAAAGATTTACACCGTCGGGACGCCCCAGGAATAAGAGTCCTCTGGGAAAAGGACTGGAGACGCGCGGATCTCACCCGGGAGCAAGCCGGTGCCTTCCCGTGCGGACTTCTTCCACCTCGGTAAGCTGGATTCGCTTATTTTCAGCATTACACATTTAGCAGAATGTAACTTTGGGGCTGAGTATTGACCTTGGTGTGTTCGAGCCTGAGTTTTCTTACGAGCACACGCGGTTTGTAAGGCGAGCTTTCCCCTTGCTGGGCGCCCGGCTCCAGTTGTTTTTTTAGGCTGTGACACCTGCGGAGAGTTTAGAGTTGAGTGCAACGCCTTGTAAGGCGAAATTGCTCCGTGAAAAGAATTCTTCTCTTACATGTTATTAGTTTTCAATCAGGAGAAGGGAAAATGCCAGAGGAACGTCTGTGGCTGAGTCAAAGGGAAGAAGTTTAAGGTACTACTTGGGGGTGGGGGGCCGGAGGGAGGGGGCATATTTAAAACGCTTGGCTTTTGGTCTCTCACCTCTCCTCACTGGGTAGGGTGAAGATCAGATTGCTTTGTAGACTAGCTTCGTTTGACCTGTCATTTCATCCCCAGTATTTTTCTTTGCAATTTGTGGCATATGTTCCTTTCGGGGGGAATAGCAGTATGTTAAAAAAAAAAAAAAAAAAGTGAATCGTGTGAGACAGCTTAATAAACATACAAAGGTTAGGCATATTGATAGCTGTGGCCGGGGGAGAGTTTAACTATAAAGTCAACAAAACCCAGGATCAAATTATTAAGGAACGGTAACCCATAAAATCAATTATCTTGTAAGTTCATTTAGGGATGACTGGGTGAAGAGGTTGTGGAAGCAGGAAGAAAGTGTTTCTTTTGAAAATTACCAACACAAACATCTCTAGGGTTTCCTCTAGCTGTGTGGCAAAAGAGACATAAAATTTCATTTCTAACTCTCGCATGCACTACCTAGGATATCAGCTTATATTTTTGTTTTGAATTGCATATTCGGTGTAATTGTTCTTTTTCTTTTAATACCAATGAACAGTCTTTCCACTTGTTGGTGGCACTTATAAAGAAATGAATATAAATAGACTTCTCATTTAAAAAGCCACATAATATTGAAAATTAGTATTGTTACATTCTTCATGACTGAATTCTGGACTAACCTGCCTTATCATTTTATTGTTTAATTACAGTAGGAATAAAATGATCGTATTCTTTTATGGTCCTGTGCTTATTTTAAGCATTGTGGCCACTAGAGCTTCTATAGTCTTTTTCTCATGCATTACCTGATCTTCCTTGGGATTCGGACATTAGTTAATAGCATGTATCAATTTTATAGCTATAGTTTCAAGCCATAATACTTGTCTCTTTGATTTATCTTTTGGAATTTTGACAGCCCACTTTCTGGTTGATTTATTTGAAATATGCATTGTAGATACATGGCTCCCTGGATTGCTCACCACTAGGTGATTGATTTGAATTTGGCCCAAGTCCCTGGTTACCTCATCTACATCATTTAACAGCTGCCTGGTCATCTGGATAAATTGGAAGATAACTGATTCAAGTGATTTTAGTGACTAAGGATTGAACACATGTAGATTTATGTGTAGGAACACCATTTCAGAGACAATTACTTCAAAAGGGCTGATGAGTGTAGAAATGAGTGGGTATACAAGGATGTTTATGGGGGATTTCTCTATTATATTTAGGGGGAAAGTGATACAATTCTCATCTTTTAATGTAATGTATTTTTAGAGAGCAGGTCAGTTAAAATATTGAGTATCCTTTGGGAATCAGTAAGTTTTTTTTTTTCCTTTTTTTTCTTTTTTGTTCTGTTTTGATGGCAGCATTAACTAGCTGGAAGATGAAACAATTTCTCTTTTCTCAAGGACTTGCAGACACAAATGAATCAAATCCAAATTTTCACAGCTGAGAAGCAAAGTCACAGCACCTCCTACTGTTTGCATTATTACAGAAGTCGAGCTGTGACTTGTGAATAGGTTGTTTAGTCTAGATTGCTGTTTTGTTTTGTTTTGTGTTTTGTATTCTTAAAATGTGAAGTGAGATATGACAAACTTGTTATTTCTCTTTTAAAGGTATTTCCCCTGGGATATTAACTTGCAAATCTGAAGAAATGGCATTCCGGGCAATTTGCGTGTTGGCTGGAGTATTTATATGTTCTGTCTGTGTAAAAGGATCTCCCCAGTCCCAAGCAAGAGTTTATTTAACATTTGATGGTAAGAGAGTTGATAAATCTCTAGGGGAAAAACCGTTATTAAAAGTCTTTTTTTCCTTTCTTATCCAGATTCAAAATAAGTAAGATATTGCTGAGGGTTGATTAACATTAACAATATTTACTGGGTTGCATTTTGGGTGTCATGGTTATTTTATAATATTGGTTAACAGAATGAACTCTTCAACTCTCTCTTGCTTGAAAATGCTTGAAGTATTGAAGTATGTGCTTTTTAAAAATATATATATTTCTTCCTGTTTGCATGTGTGGATAGAAGGGGTGGCTGGTCAATGATACCTCAATGCCTAACATCTGTGATCTTACTATTTATCTGTTTATGTTGAAAAATGTCCCTTTGTGCTAATTTTCGACAGCAGGAAGAGCTACGCAGGTCTAATTACTTAAAAAATTCCCCCTATAAACTTTGGGCTTTTACCTCAAAACTGGTCATTCCATGTGTTGTTCTAATGGTGTTTCTTCTATTTGTACAAAGATTTCCTGAGGTTGGCATAATCCCCTAAGTAATGAAAAAGTACCTAAAAGAATAATTATAAATATCCTTTTGATTGCTGTTGTGTGTAAACGTTGTTTTCAGAAGCTTAGGGAAATGAGTGTGATTTCAAATTTTCACATACATAAAAGGTGCAAGGTCTTCTGAGGTTTGCATGACCTTTATGCATGGGCATTAATGTATGGAGTTCAAACAACTTACAGGTGGAAGATTTTGGTCAGTCAAGTAATCCTAACTAATTGGACAGACGGAGTAAGAAATGGATGACAAACACCATCCTGCCAATCAGGGTCATTTATATTTTTATTACTTCTTTCAATGCTGTCTGCATAAACTTCAGTTTCATTACAAATATTTTCACTTTCATTTGAAAAACAATATACTTGCAGATTTTCCTATAGCCAGGTATCTTTTTTATCTCACATTTCAAACAGCAGAATGACTGACACTTATCAGTCAAATGACTATCTTTTTTTTTTCTTTCTTTTTAAGTCACCGAGTGTTTCCCCCAAGGTCAGCATGAAGCACTCCAGGAGCCATATTTGGAACTTGGAGTGGATGAGCTTCTAATTGTGTCCTTAGCCTCTGAGCTCGTTGTTCCCTTTAAACTCACAGCTATGCAGATAAATTGTGAAGAATAAACACAATGGCCATTCGTGGTAGCTTTTTCCCCTTAACTATTAAGATATCTTACACTCAGTTCACAAAGTGGAGAACGATGAAATATCAAATTAAACAAAGACACAAAGAGGCAGTCCAAGCTCTTCTCTATTTTTTGTATTTCTCCTGATGTATATGGAGATGGGACAATCTAGATTATGATGTCTAAACTTTGTTCTTTATTCTATTGTATAAAAAAACTTCAAACTTTTAATGAAAATATTAACAAAAAGTATGTTACCAGAGATAATTCATCAAGTTTGTATTTGAAAAGACAATTTCCATTTATATTTTACGGAAGGAAGTTAAGTAAAATAAGTAACATAATCATTTAGAACCCAACTCGTGGGTCAGTGACTGTCCTGGTATACGGTGACTGGAAGTTAGGTCGGACTTTAAAATATTCCTTTTCCTAGTGTTTTAATGCTCTCACACTCAAAACAGATTCTTGCAGAATAAGACTTACTTTGACTTTTATAAAATACAGCATAATAAGATTATAAATGTAAAAGTTCTATAATTCCTGATACTTTATCTTTCCCAATATTAATCATCAGGGTGATAGAATATTGCTTATTTTGAATAACATTTGTAAGAGGTATATTAGCAGAAAGAATAAATCTAATAAACTTCTACAATTTCTAGATTAATACTTTTATAAACTATTGCAATGGACTATAGAATAGCCAAGATGTCATAAACAATTACCATGGGCAAAAGTGATGTTTAAAGTATATAAATTTTAACCATTACTTCAGTATCATTTCTAAAGAAATTTTATAGCTTGAAATGCCTGGTCTAAATTTCTTATTTCAAGTTTCTCATTATTAAAATGACAACCTATCCATGTGTCACACTAAGTCACTAAGTTCTCCCCCAAATGGTTTATTCTTTTTTTTTTTTAAGACAGAGTCTCTCTTTGTCACTCTTGGTAGGGAGCGATGGCATCATAGCTCACAGCAATCTCAAACTCTTGGGCTCAAGGGATCCTCTTGCCTCAGACTCCCAAGTAGCTGTGAGTACAGATACCTACTATAGTGCCTAGCTAATTTAGAGATAGGGTCTTGCTCTTACTCAGGCAGGTCTTGAACTCCTGAGCTCAGGCCATCCACCTGCCCTGGCCTCCCAGAGTGCTAGGATTACAGGTATAAGCCACTGTGCCCAGCCATCAAATGGTTTATTCTTGATGTCAAAATATAGACCTCTGTACAGGATTAACATATATCAAAATTATATGAATGTATGCTTACTTAAATACATATGTACATGCATTTCCTTTATTTTCTATTTCAAAATTTCTGTCCCCGTTTCTCAATCAAAATTCATGAGTTGGAGGATTTTTGAGGAAATCCAAGCAAATTCAATGCATCAGACTGAAGCAATTTGCATCATTTGTTTTATATCTCTGTGCATCTTGATATTCTCTCAGAAAACTTCTCTCAAACTAAAACTTAGTGCTCTACCTGTCTCTGTGGGAGGAACTTCAGAAGAATCCATTCATTCTTGTCTCATCACGGGGCACTTAAGCATCGCAGTCAATTTAAAGGTGTGTGAAACATGAGGTTTCTTGTCTCATTCAAATACCAGCTCTTCTTTTTGTGGTGAAATGATGGGTGATCATGTTTGAGAAACAATGATTTACAGATTTGCCTTTCCTAGTGATCTGATGTAGGGTCAACCAGATGGGCATCAGTCCTATGGGAGAATGTACTTCAGATGTTATTAATTAATTACATTTGTGCTACCTAAATCTTCTGTTAAAAGAATTGTGATTTCTAATAAGTATTATATTCTGTAACTTGTATAATTCTGATTTTGCACCAAATAATTTTTCAAATGGTTTAAAGTTCATGAAATGCTTCTTAAGTTTTTCCATAGTTAATATCAACTAATCTTCTAGCCCAAGGTTAAATTTTACATTATTAGATGCCTGAAAGTGTTTAAAAACATAAAAGTGACTTAGTGTGAGTTTAAAATTGGGAAATAGGTATATTAGCAGTAGATACAATACTTGCATAGAATTATTAGTTCTTTCATTTATTTATATTGTGGTTTGGGGGGGGTTCGCCTTTTTTTCAGTGCTGAATTTTCTGTAATAAATCTGCCAAAGTTTCCAGGTCATTGATAGTATATAAATGAAAGACAGTGGAATATTACAAAACATCATTTATCTTTTAATATCTGTGTCACTTGATAAGTAGTTTAGTTAATTAAACAACAAATAAAGGAACTCTGTGAACTAGTGAGCTAAACCCAAAAGCTGATGAATTGTTATTGGACAATAAACTCAAAATAATAAATCGTCTCTTTATGAACTCTGGTAGCATTAACATTACAAGGCGCATTTGTTGAAAACAGTTTGTCTTGTGGTTACCCAAGAGATTAAAAAGAAAAGCAAATTGTTCTTGATTTCTTCATTAATCTTGGAGAATGTTTACCCCAGTGGTTGAATCTTCTGAAATATTTAGTTCTCAGATTTATGTTACTATAGTTTCTCTTAAGTCCTTTTATGATGATTTCACTTAAATGTCCCTTAAATGTCTTGAAAGACACCTGCATGCTTTAATAGTTTTGTTAATAAACAAAAACTCAGGGGTGCTTTGTGTGTAAAAAGCTCTCTATGCTCTTCCCCTTGTGACAATGTCATTGAAATAAGTAAAACATTGATACATTGATGAATGCATTTGTGATTTGGACATAAGCATAGGCTAACACTAAATTTGTGGTGAAAATCAGTGAGTTAAAAACTGTTATGAATATAATTGCAAGAGAAGAGATAAAAACTTCCAACGATTATAGCCTTGTGTGTCTATTTTCGCCATTAATCTATAGTATATTAGGGCTCTGGAAATCAAAATAAAACACCGTATCTTTTGTAAACTTGATTGGAGGAGAGAAATTTTATTTCAGGTTTTACAAAGAATGTTTCTAGGAAAATATTGTGATAGAAATGCTTTACATTAACATGCTATGATCTATCTCATAAAACTTTTTAGAAAAGTTTGGCAACATAATTTCCTCTGGTAAAAACATAATTATTATCCTAGGTAAGTCTTCTCAGAATATGGTAAGCTTGATTCTGTTGGCAAAAGATGCTGTTATGAGGCTAAGCCATTCCAGGCTGGAAACAAAAAAGGAATACTTTATTGTTCTGTAATTAGAAGAGTAAGCTTAAGTGATGTGCTTATTTAGTAATTCAACCAAAGCAATTCCATGGGGAAAATGTGTGATATTCTGTGAATTAACCACAGATAAGTCTAAATATTTAAGTAGATTGAACTCTTTATCAAATGAAGATGGCTTATGTGATGCTAGATAGCCTATTTTAAATTGGTTCACATGTTGTTCACACGTATTCATAAATCTCTATGCTACATACCTTTTATTTACAATTTTAGTTTCAAAAAGTATACCTAGGCCCAAAGTTATGCATTTTTTCATTCTTTATAGGAATATGCTACTATTTTGCCTTCTGCGCTTTGAAAATATTCCTGGTATTTTGCGTTTGTTGTGATAATCACTGACATTCGACTTTCCCTTTTGACAGGCACCATCCTAAATAATTCACATTATCTTATCTCATTCTTTAGCAAAACTGTGAATTAGGCAAAAATGTTGTCCTTATAAAATGGAGGTAAGGAGAAATTAAGTAACTTGCCTGAGGTCAAAGGGACAGACAGAGGCAAAGAGTCAGACCCCAGAGCCAGAGCCATTTCCACAGATGCCACTGGAATTAGTTTCAAGAACCACAAAAGTTATAATCAAAAGGGTGAAGTACTTTGTACAAAGGCATTCTATGAACTCATTTTATTATGTTAAAGTTATCACCATAGAGTTTCACTTTTTGCTTAGAACATCATGCCTTCCTAAAAATAAAGAAAATAAAATTAATCCTCTACACCATCTCAAATTCCCCCTGTAATTTATGATTTGTCAAGGTGAAGATAAGGGGAACTACTTCTCTGGAACATGTTTATTTTGTTGCTGTAGGTGACAGCTCCCTTTGTGGCTACAGGAGCTAGTCTGAGCTCAGGTGAAGGATAAGGATAGAAAAATAAATTGTTTCCTCTCCTCATTTCACTATGCACATTTATCAGAGTGTATGCCTGTAAGTTCAATATAGCCTACACTTTCTGCTGAAGAAAGTGATGAAAGTATTCTTTTACATGGATATCATTACTTCATTAAAAATGTATAGCACTAAAATACACTGGATATTTTCATTTCATAAACATCTTTTATGTGAAGAAGTATAAAAATTGTCATTTTGGTTTTAGTTTCATTACTGTTAGAAATATAAACGTTATTGGGAAAGAGAGCTACAAGCTTGGGCAAATTCCAGCACTCCTGTGCTTCTGCATTTTCATTTATGTGTTATTGAAGGCCTGTGCTGAAAATAAAACACATGTAAAAGCAAGGAACAGAAAGGTGAGACATTTTCTAGCACAGAGTATGAGTTGCCAAGAAGGGTACAGACAGGCAGAGCTGAGAGCTGAGCCATGTGCTATTTTAGGGTAGCGCTAGCCATGAAGCAATGTGCTGAGCTGTAAAACATGGCAAATACATGACATCGCTGAGGTGTGTGCTGTTCGGAAATGATCGTTCCAACCCTCCCTCTTTACCCAATAGGAATTAACTGTCTTTGAGCACTCGATAGTAACATGTTACTTCTGCAAAGTGCTTTTTTTATTTTTGCAAGAATTTCTACATTATCACATTTATTACAGAATGCCCATGAATTAATTGTGCATGGAGGCTCTGAGAGGCTAGATCTCTTGGCTAAAGGCCTACAGCAGTGGCAAAATGGTAGAAGAAGAGGAAAATGAGTTGTGAGTGATGCTTGTATCAAAGCAGAGACATCCTGCAAATGCATCCCACCAAAAGCATAGAAACACGAGGCTATTAATATGAATATTAACAAACTTGTCTCATGCTCTTTCCTCAAGGTAGGTATGACACCGTAGCTTTAACATACTTTACATTTCAAACTAACTATTGGTTTTAGCAATAACTTGAGATAATTATGCGTCAGATTTAAAATATATTTAACATCACATTATAAGTGTCTAAATTCTCTCCTCAAAGATTGGGATGAAATTTATGTTTTCATTTATCTCTAAATCACGCAAATTAACTAACATACTGTTCTTGTGCTGCCTTTTCCCCAGTTACTGCTCTTGTATTCAAGAGATCTTTTGATGTGCTGGTGTACATCAGGATTCTGTTTCCCCCTAGAATATTCTACTCTTTTCATTTGTGTACTGACTTAGAAGGAACACATCATTAAAATAATCTTGTGTTCTAGTTTGAAGTGATGCCAGTGGAAATGCTAAATATTCTTACATTGCTCAACTTTTACCATTTGCTAACATTTATGGTTCTTGATAATAAAAGTGTGAAATATTCTACCTAATTTTCTTATTAAAATGACCAGTTACCAGACATTGAATACAAGAGTGATCTTACATTTAATCTTACATATAATGTAATGGCAAATGTCGAGTCTCATGTGGAATTGATAGATCAAGAGAGTTAAAACCATTTAATTTTAGAGAAGACAATTTCTATTCTTCTAAGATGAGGGTCAAATTGCTGATTTAGCAAAAGGAAAATTTTGACTGTATAGAATTAATAGAGCTGAAGAAGGAGCGGCTAAATTCTTGCATGATAAAACCCACTTCCTTAATATAGATTTTTTACTTCCTAAAGATAGGATGAATTATAAAGAGGGAGCATATATCTGAGTAAAAATAAATGCACTACACACACAAATGGTCTCATTGTAAAAATCCATTATATTTTAATATGATTTTGGTCTTTTTCATGTCTGTATTCTCTTATAAATAAATGCATGTAACCAAAACCAATGAGTCAGAAAAACAGCTGTTGAATTCCTAGTATCATTTTCAATACATTATTTATGTTTTCTTACTTTAGGTTTGTGAATAACCACCAATTTATAATTATAGAATAATTAGATTATTATCTTCAGAAACATGCTTAAAATGTTATTTTATCAGTTATGTAGTAGCAGATTAGTGCAAGTGAACTGAGGACCAGGACAAAAACTCTGGTAACTTATATATTTGAACCCGTCTCCCTCCCATTTTATTGATGGCTAGTAATACTGAGGAAAAAATGACTTGTTGAATAACAACCTGCAAAAAGGAGGTAATCCATCCTCAGCTCAGATAACAGGAAGATAAAGTGAGTGAATTGGGCACGTAACATGTAAATGCACCAATAAGATATAATAGCTCCATTTGTTCTCCACACCTGCTTTTTTTTTTGCCAGTAATGTTTTGCAATCCAAGTTGCTGTTGTTACTATTGTTAGCATCTATTGCCAAAGAGTAAGCAGAATCCCAATTATAGCCTGTGGAATTTATTCTTTAATTATGTGCTTCTGTTATCCCAAATCCTCATTTCACAAAAAGTAAATTAGTAAGAAACTTTTCTCTTTTGTAAATAGACGTAATGTTGTACAAACTGTATGAAGAACAGCAACTGGGTGTTTCATTCATTACTGAAATCTGATGAATAACATGATGGGTCTGAAGATTTTAAAACAGCACTAATAAAATTAGAGACTCTTAACAGAGTTGGACTTTAGCTCTTATAAGTGGGTGAGGTAGAAGTCTTAATAGAATATGGGACCACATTTTCTTTTAAATGGTATAGACTGATATGAAAACATGATTCACTAGAACTGTAACTCTTTACACAGGGGCCTCTTATTTAAAAGGATATGAGTAGTAGAAAAGTGGCTATAAAATTGGCTTGTATAAATATTATATAAATACTATTTTTATTGAATTTCATTATGTAATTAGAGTTAAGTCTATATGTATATAGACATTCAATAGACTGAAATGTACAATTTTTAATAAAGAAAATTAAGAGGATGACTAGGCATATAGACATTTTGACATGGTATGATAAATATTTTTGAGCTCTTTCTCCATTTTTTCTAACCCATTAGAGTTCACACTAGTTGTCTTAATTTAAGGAAAAACAAAACCTCATGACTTAAGTTATCCCTTGATTTGAAATTAACTGTTGGATAATTTAATTTAAGTCAGTTACCAGTCAGAGCATAAACATTCCCTAAATAACCTCTAGTTGACACCTAAATGTCGTTATATACTAATGATGAAGTATGGGAAGAGACTGGCTTCTTGTTGCTATTATATAGGAATCTGAGGTTAAGCAGAACCATCCTTTAGACTAGAGAAACAGGCTTGCTGGAATCAAAAGCTTCCAACTTTCTTGGTCTATCCAGCCAGATTCTTGCTCCATAAATTCAGGCTCACAGGCTTTTTTTTTTTTTTTTCCTTAATAGTGATACTCAGAACATTCCAAGAGACCAAAACATTAAGACAGAATAAAACAATGAGTGTATTATCATCACCAAAAGAGCATTTTGAATTTTATTAGAACAAACCAATTAAGATGTTATTTTCAAGCAAAGGGCTTGGCATGGCTTCAGAAAGTTACTTTGTGGAGTCGGGCAAGAGTTTAGCTGGCACAGAGAGCGGATCTTTAGCTTAGAGTTTTGACAGCTTTAATGAACATGCAATTGGGATTTTTTTCTTTAAGCTGATTCTTTTAAAAGTCATGCTTCCTGCCACTGTTCAACATAATTGCATCAAGTCCATATTCCCATAGTAGTCAAAACTTGCAGATATGACTGGAGTTTAAAACCTTTGTGTAAAAATCTAATTATGCATATTTTTTCAGGGGGATCCAATCATGCATATGAGCTGAGTAGCTGTATTTTTCATTTTGATATCTAAGGTAGGAAAAGCAAAGAGTTCTTTATGCTAGTATTATACCCTTTGGTTATTCATTTAAATTATATGGACAACAGTGGCCTGGGCAAATTTTCTTTCTTTCTTTTTTTTTTTTTTAATTAAATCATAGCTGTGTACATTAGTGCAATCATGGGGTACAATGTGCTAGGTTCATATACAATCTGAACTATTGTCATCCACCTGTTAGATATAACCTTCATGGGGTTTTCTCATTTATTGTATGGAAACATTTGTATTCTGCATTTACTAGGTTTCACCTGTACCCTTCTATGATGCACCAAGTGTGATCCCACCATTTACTCTCACTCCACATACCCTCCCTCTCCCCAAATTTTCTATTACAAGAGAAAAAGAGCATTCACTAAGCTTTATCTTGTTGCAAAAAAAAAAGCAGCATATATCCTTTTGCTACAGAATAATAAAATATTCTGATTTTAGGTGGAAGGAAATCATTACCCCCTCTTTATTATATCTGTAATATCTGTGTCTTTTATAATGTGTTTATTTTCAACATTGTGCCTCCAGATAATTTTTTTATAAGGATCTACATTGGTGTATTTCTTTTTTCATCAATCTTGTAGTTTTTTGATATGTGTTGACACATTTCAATACACAATTATCTATAGGCCTTTCAAGGATTATGTTAGACATTTAAAATAGAAAAAATACAAACTAGCAGTTGATTTCCTTACATTTGTTTTTTTCTTGCCTCTCTCCTTTTCTTTTCTTTTCTTGTTTTACTTGATAATAGAAAAAGATGGTCAGACTTAGCCTGGAATTATTCATGGAGTGGCAAAAGCCTCAGGAGGCCAGGTGCTGAGGGAATGTGTGGTAAGAATGTAGCTAAAGGTGGCTTTGGAAATGAAATTCAGTGCCATGAGCACTTAAATGAAATTACCTCCGCAATAACCATCTTTGGCTTCTAAGTTTGATAGTAAATATTTGATTCTAAGGCAGAATGTTAAAACCTTTTCTAACATTGCTTCTAGGTAAAAATCAGATTTGTAATAACTGCGGATAAATTTGCTGAGGTCCACTAACAGCATACATATTTTCGAAGGTGTTTAAGTATCTATATTAAGTTCCAGCAGGACACATTTTGTTCATCTTACAGTGAAAACT
>CAUYON010133863.1:0-21371 GCA_963573935.1 Arctocebus calabarensis
CTCATTGCCTCCTTGTATTTCTGAATGAGTTTCTGCTTCTCTTCTTTCTCCTCCACCCAGTACTCACTTGGAATGACAAAGTTAGATGTGATCCTGCATTCTGGGCAGGACTTTATGACCTTGCTCTCAAATTGCTTAGTACTCCTCCACTTGCGAATGCACTTGAGACAGTAGGTGTGGTTGCAGTTAGAGAGGATCCCGAAGCGGTGCTCACTGGGGTTGGCTTTCTCGTACACCACGTCCATGCAGATCCCACACACCATGTCCTTGCTGCGCTGCACAGCAAACGAGAGCTCCATGTCCTCCTCATGGGCCTCAATGCAAGATTTTATATGTTGTGATCTTTGGGCAGCATCCACTGGATGTAGGACCTGCAGCCCACACATATCACATGAGTCCCCGTGGAGATACACACAGTTTTCCCCATATCGGCACTCTCCCACGGCAGCATAGGGGCAAAGCTGCTGCTTTGTTTCCACAGCAGTTTGCTCTTTCTCCGATTCTTTCTTGGTTACTGAGCCCTGCGGGGGCGCTTCAGTGCAGGAAGGCGCAGTACGGCCACAGTAGGGCTGTCCAGGAACAAACTCAACAGCATTCACCCAGTCCTCTGGACCTGCTCCTACACTTCTAAAGTTTAAATTTCTCGACTCAGCTTCACCGGTATTCATTTCAACAAGGGGTCCGACTGCTGAAGATAGACTTGAGGAAGCAGCAGCGGATGGCTTTGCAGTTAGGTCTGCAGCAGTTGCTTCTTCCTGGTTCAATGGCTTGCTATGTTCATATCTGCAGCGGTCTCCATAAACACAGTACCCTCGCTGATAGTACCTGCACGCTACACCATATGGAATGTCCGAGAGGTCATGAGAGGAGCGACAGTTATCTCCTTCCTTACAAACCCCATGCATAAAATACCTGCAGGTGACCTGTTTAGTCCAGCCGCTGCTGCCGTCGCCGCCGCCGCCTCCTCCCGCCCCCGGGGACGGGGCGGCGACTGTGGGGAGAGGAGTGGGGGAGGCCGCCGCCGCCGCCGCCGCCGCTCCTGCTCCTGATGCTGTGGCTGTTGTTCCGGGAGCCGCAGCCTCCGCCATTGCTGTGTATCCCACCAGCAATGGCCCCAGAACTTCCGGGACCACCCAGTTCCGGTCGGGCTGCTGAGAGGAAGGGCGGCGAGGCGCCAAGAGGCGCGGGGAAGGACACTGAGGCGCACGCTCGGTCCCCGCCAGCCCCGCGCCGCGTCTCCCACAGTGCTGGATTTAAAAAAATAAAAATGTGGCATAGCAAAATAATTGAAGGAAATATAAATGCTTATTGCTTTACTTTAAAAGTATTTCTGATTAACAGAAAAACTGAACATCTTTGCACAACTTATATTGTTCGTGTCTCGCGCGCGCACACACACATGCATCACCACCTCAAAGTCGCTCTAACTCCTCTCTTGAGACTGGGTGCACTGGCTCACGCCTGTAATCCTAGCACTCTGGGTGGCTGAGGCAGGTGAATTACTTGAATTCAGGGGTTCCAGACCACCTCTATTGAAAATAGAAAAGCTATCTGGGTGGTGTGAGTGCCTATAGTCCTGGCTACTCAGGAGTCTGAGGCTAAAGGATCACTGGAGCGCAGGAGTTTGAGGTTGCTAGGAGCTACGAAACCATGGCACTCTACCCAGGGCAACAAAGTGAGATTCTTTCTCAGAACCCCCTCCCCCAATAAGCCATCCTCACTTGAGCCCTTCTGTCATGGCCTATACAAGTCATTCCACAGAAGAAGCTTGTCTTCATTTCTTCCCTTCCTGCCAAAAACTTTCTGTTGTAAGTTTAGTTACCACCTGATTTGCATCTACAAGGAGCCTAGGAGCTGAGCTACCATGGATTCTCCGGAGGAGGCCACAGTAGGGGAAGGAGGGGGCTGAATATGCAAAGGACATATTCCTCTCCAAGCAGGGATGGGAGAATTCATGAATCTATCTATCTACCTACCTACCTACCTAGGGAGAATTCATGAATCTATCTATCTACCTACCTACCTACCTAGGGAGAATTTATGAATCTATCTATCTATCTATCTATCTATCTATCTATCCATCCATTCCTACCTATATAAATCTACATCAGTATCTATATCCGTATCTGTCAGAATGCTAGCTGGTGTTTTTATTTGTTTCCAAATTGTTTTTGTAATGTCTTGTACTAAATATCCAAATCACTACAAATACCAGGGAGGTCAGTAAAATCCTTCCTAGCTAAAAAATCAGCATATTTACTGGTCCTGGGGCACAAGGGCTAGGTATTAGAGACTCTCTCTAAGCTGCATGATTCTACTCTCTGCCCTCTCCTTCGGGTTTCTCAGAGCAGCCTTATTTGACTTACTTCGAAGAGATGAAAGTGAGTTTAGAATGAGCCCTTGAGCTCCTGTACTTTCATGCTGAGTCAGGTGAGCTAGGCCTCTGCCTCCTCGCAGTGCCACTGGAAGCACAGAAGTGGACGTGGGGGGCTTTCCTAGCTCCAGCATGTTCAGGGGTAAGTAGGAGACAGAAAGGAGAGGGGGTGGCATGAGCAGGACATAAGCGAGGGAAAACACCAGCTCCAGGGACAGACCCTCTTGAGGAGCTAAGACATCCAATGAACAAACCACAAGCATGAACTTGAGGTTAGGCCAGAGTCCCCTTTCTTACACGGGTCCTTGGAATGAAGTTTTGGAGGCAACGTGGAAAACTGGAAATATTCCTTCTGGTATACCTAATTTTTCCTTAATTCCTTAATGACTGTCTTAGTGTTTTCAAACTTTAACACCCACAATGCTGAGAGTCTAAAAACACACAAGCAGGGCAATTCCTTTAGAAGTTAGACTGTCTATAATAAATGCTCCACTGTTATTTTAAAATAAGAGGTATTGGCGGAGATGCAAAAATACCTCATAGTAATTAACTCCAAAAAAAAAACAGTCCTTAGCTTTTTCACATGTTCTCAATCCAGGTCAGTTCTGTAATTATATTTTTCACACTGTATAAAATGATACACAAGAATATTTCAACGTAGAATGAGATATCATTCCTTGCAATTACCCCCTTGCAACATTTCTTTCATTCTCCATCACGAGCTGCTTTGTCATCCTCTTGTGCAAAGAGACTCATTGTCGAAATTTGACAGTTTAGTCCCATGTTTCTTTTCACATCTCTCTTTCTTGAATGCCTGGATCCGAGTCTGAGGGTGGATGATTGTTTATCTGCCTGTGCATAAATGGTAATTGCTTCTGGCACTTCATTCGTACTATTGTCAGATCTGATCACGTTACAGCTTTGACTCCCTCGTGCTGTGTACACTGTAAAGTGTGTGTCTGCTCCTGCCAAACCAGCTTGCTGCTTTAAGGTGGTCTGGTTTGAAATCCAAGACAAACACAATTGGTGGTACAAGCTGGACCCTCATTTCTATCCCAGAAGTACATCTCTCATTCCTATGACTCTGCGACCTCTTCTAGCTGAAAAATGTATCAAGAATGAACAGCCAGACTTGATAATGGGCTTTCAAAATTCTGAAACTGCACCCACAGTCCAAGAACCTTCTGAAAGAATCTATATGATTTCTCTTGATATTGTATTTCTGGACAGACTTTGGTGAGTGAGAAGTGATGACAGAACATGCCTGATTCCACTTGGAAAAGTACAGAGGCCATAGGAACACCCCCAGGCCACCAAGGAAATGCTCACATATGTAGCACTGGACAGGGATTAAGACACATGTTTTAAAACCAAACCTGCCTGGCATTGAATACTGGCTACACCATGTGGTATATGTAAAACAATGGCAAATTGATGAATCTCTCCTAAGTTTTCCCATCTGTTCAATAGAAGCAAGAATGATACTTAACCCATAGAATTGTTAAAACAATTCTATGATTTATTATCCTGAAAAAGCACTTGTCCAAGGCTTAGCTGTTGGAGAAGCATTTTAGCTCCATCAGGTCCCATTTACATGTTTTTGGTATTGCTGCAATTGCCATTGAGGTCTTCTTTATAAAATCTTTTCCCAGGCTGATATCCTCTAGAGATTTTCCCATATTTTCTTCTAGAGTTTTTATCATTTTGTGTCTTAGATTTAAGTTTTTTATCAAGTGTGAGCACAGGAAAGGGCAAAACTAAAGCAAACAGATAGCCTTCAGAATGGGAGAGGATATTTGCAAGTTACAAATCTGATGAAGGCCTGATAACCAGAATCTTTAGAGAACTCTAACTAATCAGTAAGAAAAGAGCAAACAACCTCATTTGTAAGTGGGCAATTAACATGAACACAATCTTCTCCTAAGAAGATAGAAGAATGGCCAAAAAACATGAAAAAAAGCTCATCATTCCTAATCATTAGAGAAATGCAAATGAAAACCACCTTGAGATATCACCTAACCCCACTGAGAAGAGCCCACATCACAAAGTCCCAAAGCTGCAGATCATGGTAAGGATGTGGAGATAAGGGAACACTTCTACACTGTTGGTGGGACTGCAAACTAATACAGCCTTTTTGGAAAGAAATATGAAGAACCCTCAAAGAGCTAAAAATAGATCTTTCATTTGATCCCATAATCCCATTTCTAGGTATCTACCCCAAAGAAAAACAGTCCTTTTACCATGAGGACATTTGCATCCAAATGTTTATAGCAGCTCAGTTCCTCATCGACAAGATATAGAAATAGCCCAAGTGCCCATCAACCCATGAACGGATAAACTATGCTATATGATCCATAGTTTACTATGGATAAGATCCTCCCCTTACTGACTATGGAATACCATTCAAACACAAAGAAGATCAAGACTTCACATCTTTTGTATTTACCTGGAAAGATTTGGAGAACATTCTCCTAAATAAAGTATCACAAAAATGGAAAAGCAAGTATCCAATGAACTCAATATTAATATGAAACTAGTAGATAAACAATTACATGCCCACTGGAGAGAAAAACACATTTAAATTCAGTAAGGAAGGGGGGGGTAAGCTCTCACCTATTGGTGAGGGGGTATATGGCAACCTCCTAGGTGAAGAGTTCCACTGCAACTTGGACTTTACCTAACAAATGCAAACAACGTAACTTAATTGTATGTACCCTTACATTAATCTGAAATTTTAAAAAATAGAGAGGAAAAGTAGAGTAAAAGAACATTTGTATACCACAATGAAGAATTTTAAAAATCATATAGAAACTCAACAGCTGAATATTTGGTCTCGTGACTATCATTGAAATTTGAAAGCTCCAAAATAAATTGAGCTCTCACCCTGCTCCATATGAATAGAATCACCTTCCTGTACGACTTACCGTTTCTTGATTGTGTCTCTTTCTCATAGATGGGGATCTCACGCAGTCACATACTCATGTAACTGTTGTCATGTTCACAAAAACTTTCCCATGTCAAGTTACAAAATTTTTCTCTGGGCTAAGCCAACAAAGACCACAAAAATCTCTGTCAGAATTTACTCTCTTTCCCCCACCACACCCCCACACACAGACACACAGGTTTGTGCATTGACTATCATGGGACACAGAAGTAGTCTTATATTACATAACTGGAACAATGTTTTTAAGATATTTCTTAAAAGAATTTGACTTATGTGTTTTAAATATGTCAAATTTTGCATATGTTGTGTGTTTAGTGCAAATTTTCCAGTGCAGGCAACTTACCACAATAAAATAATAGTTTATACAATAAAAATAATTTTTTTCCATTGGCATTAATAACATACCTACTACCTATAACTCTTTTTTATCCATTGAATAAGTGGAATTCAGATAGTGTTTAGGGCTGTGGTACCTACATAAGTGAACATCATGAAAAGTATGGCTTCTGAAGTAAAGATGGCAGAAGAGATTATTAGCAATATGTATAATTTTTTATTCTTTCTTTTTTGTGTGTTTATGGCCAGTTGTTTGCAACTGCAGTGTAACCGAACATAATTAAGAGATGTAGTCTTACAGTTCCTGGTTAGAACACGGACACAATGGGTCTGTTATTCAGAAGATTATATTTTCAGGCTAGTCTTATTTCCTTTCTTGGTTCATTTAAAATATGAATGTCACCTACAGCACCAAAGACAATATTGTATTTTATATTTCATCCAAAAAGGCCCCCCTGCCCCTGATTTCCTCTGTTTTCTTAGCTCCCAAAATCTATGACCCCAAGATCTGTGATTCTAGGTTCAAATGTTGATATTTTGTCTTCCCTATCTCTTTGATTGGGTGATCCTCCCCTTTCTGACTTACTAACCTTGGCTTTCTACCTAACTCTGTACTTTTGAAAGACCCTTAAAGAATTGCCCATGATTGTAGCTAAAAGTTGGCCCCAGCCATGACCCTATCTACATCAGACAAACTGGCCACCACTTTCCCTTAACTATTCCAATTTAGACAGGGACACTCAGGAAATTGACAAAAATTAAGACAATCAAAATATAGTAATTTCTCTTTGGGAAACTTGTCTAGAATATTTTAATTTTTTAATGCACCAACACAGCAGTCTATGGCTCTTGAGACGATGGTCCTTTAAAACAATTTACATTCTAAATTTTTTTTCAACCATGATTGATGAAAATAGCATTTATGATTCAAGTTATTAAGATTTTCCATTGCAACAAGCCAGTTTCACTTAAACTTGTAAATTTAATAGAATCCGTCTGTCACATCTAGTCAATTCTGCCCTATTTGTCTTCCAGGAGAAACAATAACCAATTTGGCTGTCATAGCTTCACAAATCTAAAACCAATTGGTCACAGAATTCAAGAATTAGTAATGCAGAGCTAATAAATAGCAAAGATTAAATAGTCGATTCTAGTTCTTGAGGCACTGTAGAACTCTTTTCATGTTCTTAATAATTTCTAAAATTGTCTTTCTAATTACACCTGGTGAATTGGGTCTTCAACCGATGAAAAGTCATTTTAATTGTAGTGTAACTATAACTTGTTTTTCTGAGAGGGGCAGTGCCCCATGTAAGCATTTGAGGGCAGCTGTGGCAGCCAGGCATGGGGGCATTTTCTCAACTTATACCTAGAGTAACAGCTGTTAATTCCTGTCATTGTTGGTAACAACCTTGATATTGACTGCTTTGAAGAGGTCTAGGAAAAGAAACCTGAGTAGCCCTTTATGAGAAATATTTTCCTTTTGTAACTGTTCAAGAGCAGCAGGGTTTATGAAAAACTAATGAATTGGTGGGCCAAGAACAAGGTGAGGCAAGAGAAGAACAATAGCTAATTCTTATGGAATGTGCTCTTTCTGATCCTGAAAATGCTTAAAATGCCTGTACATGTATTAACATATAATCAGACAGCAACTTGTGATATAAATAAAAATATTATCCCTATTCAAGAAAAGGAAAAAACATTTACTGAACATTTACTACAGAGTAGATACCATGATAATTACTGCATATGAGTTTCCTCTCAGCCTCAGAGGAAACTTATTAGTTAAGTAGTATTGTTATGACATCTATATAGACAGAAAGCTAGACTTGCTGATATTAAGTCAATTGCCCAATGATTAGCCAGCAATAGAGGCTGTGACTTTCTGTGACCTAGAAGGTCACAGGATAGCTGCCATGCACTTCACCACTATCCTATACTGTTGGAACTGAGAGAATAGGATTTTTTATTAATGAGAGTCCAAAGACAAGTCAAATTTGCAAGTGATAAAAATGAGCTATGTACAGTCTCTGATTTGTAGAATAGAAAAACTAATCTCTGGTTTCATATATGTGTTCATATACTTGTACATTTATATATAATGACCGACATACATACTTTTCTCTATTTTTCTACTGTCAGAAATTCATTTCAATATTCTAATCATGCTCCCTCTATTTATGAAGGACACATATTATCAATGCCTCTGGGAAATAGGCATATGGCAAGGACTGAGAAAGGGAAGAGTGGACAATTTCTGGGTCTTCTGTGCCCCCAACAAGCAAAAGCTTTTCTAGACCAAAATGCAAGCTTGTTTTCCTATTTTTAACCTGCTAGAAGATCATCTTCCATCTAAACATGTAGCCTGTCCTTTTGTCTCCAGGTCACATGGATTCATTTTCTCTCACATTAGTTTTCTGAAAGAAAAAGCAGAAATCTCAAAAGACCATTACTCAAACAAAAGGAGATCTATTATTTTTAACTGAAGTTAAATTTGTTAGAGTAGGAATTGTACACATGTCAGCTGAAAAGATGATAGTCCTGTCTGTGGACTGGAAGACTATGTAGCCTCTACAAGCAACTCTCTCTTCTCATGACTTTTCATTTGTCCTAGATCTGGCATCTGACCTTCAGGGTCTAGGCAGAAAGAAAAACCAGAGGCAGAAGCGCTGATGGTGAAGTGACAGATATGCCTATAGGTACTGAGCCTGGCAACTGCAATTGGTTCATTCATATTCCTTCAGTTCTGTAATAGTCTCAGCCCTGTTTCCATTGCTAAATCCCAGCATGTGGTAATTTGCTTCTCCAATCCCTCAAAAAGCAGTAGGGTGTTGTGAAGTCAGTTCTTGGCTCAATGTCATGTATCAATGAAAGTCTGGGACGGGTGCTTCTGCTATGAACTGCGTAATGTTCCACCAAATTCACATGTTGAAGCTCTACCCCACCATATGACTATTTGAGGAAAAGCCTTTTAGGAGGTAAATGTGGTTAAATGAGATTATAAGAGGGGGTCCTAACCCCATAAAATTTTTGGCTTTATAGGAAGAGGAAGAGTGAGAGATTTTTCTCTCTTGCATGTACACATACCAAGGAAAGGTGATGGGAAAACACAGAAAGAAGGTGGCTGTCTGCAAGCCAGGAGGAGGGCCCTCACCATGACCTGACCATGACAGCACCTTAATCTTGAACTTCCAGCTTCCAGAACTTTGAGAAAATAAATTTCTGTTATTTAAGCCTGAGGAGACAAATATAGATTTCGGTATCAGGAATTAGAACACAGTTGTTCACTTTGCATCGAAGGAGAAATGGCCACTAGACAGGTTAATTTTATACTGACTCATGAGTTGTGGCCAGTAGTTTGGAGATGGTTGGGGACTTGGAAAAAAAGAAAAAACTCATTAGAAAATTGATGAAAAAAATGCAAGGAGGAAGTATATGAATAGATCTCTCTGACTGGGAAAAAAAATTGAAGATATTTGTATTCCGTGTGAATGCTCACCAAAAGATGACCTCAATAATGGAAGATTTCTAATAGTTTAGTACATAGGATGACTCATTCTGTGAACATCGATCAGCCTCTTTACCCCACCATGGGGTGGCCATGGTGGCAAGATGGAGGTTATGCATGGGCTCAGCAATGTGGACTTCTGCTCACCAAGGCTGATTTGGTTAGAGCCACTTCTAGTGTCCAGTCTTCCATAAGCAGAGGCCAATGCTGATCCCTCCAGATGGCACTATTCATTCCCTGGGGCAATCAGCCACCTACCCCATTGCTTGTTGATTACATTTGACTCCTGGCATGGAAGTGTTTTGTTATAATTGGAATAGACACTCTGGATATGGATTTGCCTTCCCTGCATGCAAGACTTCCCCTGAGACTAGCGTCTGGGGACTCACAGAATGCTTCTCCATCACCACAGTATTCTCCACAGCATAGCTTCTAATGAAGGAGCTCATTCCAAGGCAAACAAAGAGTGACAGTCAATCCATACCCAGGGTCTGACTATGTTCCCATCATCCTGAGGCAGCTTGTTTGATAGAACAGCCTTTCGAAGACTCAATTACAATAGCAGGTAGGTGGCAATGCCTTGCAGAACTGGGTCAAGGTTGTCCATAAGGCTGTTTATTCTTTATTTACTTATTTATTTTTTATTAATTGGTTCAGGTTAGTTGAGGGTATAAGGAATTAGGCTACACTGTTTGCATGTGTTAGATCTCATCCCCCTTATAGTATAAAAGTATACCCTACTCGCCACATCTATGCCAGCATCTGTAGCTTTGAGACTTTGTGATGTGGGCTATTCTCACTAGGGTTAGGTGATATCTGAGGGTGGTTTTGATTTGCATTTCTTTGATGATCAGGGATGATGAGCATTTTTTGTTTTTGTTTTTGCAGTTTTTGGCAGGGGCCAGGTTTGACTCGTCACTTCTGGTATATGGGGCCAGAGCCCTACTCCTTAGGCCACAGGTACCACCCCAGCATTTTTTCAAATATTTGTTAGCCATTCATCTTGTTCATCATAGAAGGTTCTGTTCATATCTCTTACCAAGTGGTAGATAGGATTGCTCATTTAAAAAAAAATACCAACATCACATTTTGAAGAACTGGGAAAATAGTACTTTATTTTGTAAGTTACCAGAAAAAACCCTGGATAGCCAAGTCTATTCTCAGTAATAAAAATGAAGCCAGAGGCATCAGCCTATCAGACTTCAGGCTATATTATAAGTCTACAGTAATCAAAACAGCATGATATTGCCACAAAAATAGAGATATAGACATATGGAGCAGAATAGAAGATCAGGAATTGAAACCAGTCTCTACTGAACATCTGATCTTTGATAAACCAAACAAAAGCATACAATGGGGAAAATAATCCCTGTGTAACAAATGGTCCTGGGAGAATTAGATAACCACATATGAAAGACTAAAACTGGACCTACACCTTTCACCACTTACAAAAATTGATTCAAGATAGATAACTGATTTAAATCTAAGACATGAAATGATAAAAATCTTAGAAGAAAGTGTAGGGAAAACTCTTGATGATGTTGGAATGGGGAAAGATTTTATGATAGACTTTAGAGGCCATCATACAGCAACAAAAGTCAACAAATGGGACTTAATTAAGCTGAAAAGCATCTGCACAGCTAAAAATACAACAAAGTAAAGCAAAAAGACAACCTTCAGAATGGGAAAAGATATTTGCAGGGTACAATTCTGAAAAAGGATTGATAAGTAGGATCTACAAAGAGCTTAAAGGCTATTCTGTGTGTAATTGTCCAATATATGAAGCTGTTTCTCTCAAAGCCAGGACTCACAGGTCCAGGAATCAAAGGGTTAGAATAAAAATGACACCACTCACTATTACCCTGGTAACCAATTAGTAGATCTTTTGACTCCTCTTCCAGTGACTTTGTGCTTTGTGCTTTGTACCTAGAGGTTTTAGTTCCAGAGAGTGGAATCCTTCCATTGGGAGACACAACAATGATTTCATTGAACTAGAAGTGGAGACTGCTGCCCGGCCACTTTGGGCTCCTCATGCCTCTGAATCAACAGGTAAACAAGGGAGCTGCTGTGTCGGCAGGGTTGGCTGATGCAGAATACCAAGGTACTCAACAGTGTAGGTAAGGAGAGTGTGTCTAGAACACAGGACATCCCCTGGGGCGTCTCTCAGTATCACCATGACCTATAACTAAGTCAATGTAAAACTACGACAACACAATCTAGGCTGGGCCACTAATGGACCAGACCCCTGAGGCATGAAGGTTTGGATGACCTCACTAGGTAAAAACCATTACTAGAAGAGGTACTTGCTAAAGGAAAAGGGAACATAAAATATACTGGGGAAGAAGGTCATTATAAATATTAACCATGACCATGTGTCCAGTTATAGAAATGAGGACCGTCATTGCCACAACTATTTCCTCCTTATTTTGCTATTAACAGGGTTGTATATGTTTATCATATGTTCCCTTTCTTAATTCCTTATTATATAAGATGTACTGACCTTATACCATAGTATGTAAGTATTAAAAGGATGTCAAGAAGAAGAGTGAACATCACTCAGGACTTCACATCCTTCTCTGAAGGAGAGGTTGTACATTTTCAATTTTATACCGGATAATTGTAGGTGGAGTTATGACCTTGTAATTGTCTTTTTTTTTGAGATTAGGTATGGCTTCAAAAGATGTATAGGGGTGCCAAGTTGACAAGGAATGGACTTGTGATGGTCAATGTTATATGTCAACTTGATTGGGCTAACAAGTACCACTCAGTGGCATCAAGTAATAGTTGATGAAATATTATTCTGGGTATGCCTGTGCAAATATTTTCAGATGAGATTAACATTTTAATTGGTAAACTTTGTAAAATAGGTTGCTCTTTCTAATGTGGAAGGCTCTAATCCAATCAGTTGAAGGCCTCAAAAGGCTGACCCTTTCCTGAGCAGAGGGAAGTGCCTCGTCTGAACTGGGACATTGGTTTCTTTCTTTCCTTTAGACTCAAACCAAAACACCAATGGGAATGTGCTGGCTTTGGGACTGAAACTTACACTATCATGTTCTCAGGCCTTCAGACTCAGACTGGAATTGCCCCGCTAGCTTTCCTAGATCTCCAGTTTGCTTTCTCCAGATCTTCAGACTTCCCAGCCTCCATAATTGCGTGAGGCAGTTCCCCATGCAGACATATACTCCATGGGACTCTGGAGGACACTGAGTAGCACAGCCTCATTGCCACCCTGGGAGACAGTAAGAGTAACAAAGAAATCTGAAGAAAATTCTATTCAATACACTATCTGAACAATATGTCTTTTTATGATCTTTTTGGGTTGTGGATCTAGGACATTCCAAGATAACAGAGGCTCATGATTATGGCAAGGTGGACTTGACATTTGTACATTTGCAATGGCAAACTCCAGGCTTTCAGTAGGTGTTCCTTAAAGGCTTAAAATCGAGTCTCTGGGAAGGCATACGTCACCCTAAACTGGCTAAATGGATGACTGGAAGGAGACCGACACCAGGAAAAGAGTAGAGAAAAATAGTATAGAAACGTGGGTGGCACCTGCATCAGGGCAGCAGATGCAAAGACCTACGTGGAGTGGGTACCAGAGACATGGAGGAAATTCAAAGGCCAAAGTCAAGAACCAAGAAAGGGAAGTATCGACAGAAGCTTAAACAATCCTACAGGAAGTCTGGAGCATCCAAATTACTTCTCCCTGATAGAGTCTCCTGGGAAGGGCTGGCATTAAAGAGCAAGATGTGTGACCTTCCATTCGCAATGCAAGCTATTTAAAGGGATCGTTCTAAGCTCCATATGCATTCCTGGCCCATTGAGTGTTGTTTAGAGAAAACATAAAGCTCTGTGGAGGTAGTCTGCCAAATTTAGAGGTAATTTGATTATTGTGCAATGCTCTTATAGAGCAAAATTCATGTTTATTTAGGAGAAAAAAAATTTCAGTGAATTACAAAATCTAAAAGTTGGTATACATTGTAAACATCACAATGAGATGTTTTGTAATTAACTGACTCTAACACTCTTTTCCTACATATTTTGGCTTTATAATCTCCGGCTGCCTGGTCCTATCACAATCATTTTGTGAAATACCAGAAAGAAAATTCATACTTTCTTCAAGTATGACTATCTGGAAGTTGTTTTCATTATTGATAGCCTAGAAAAGTTTCTGCTTTATGATATGTCATCAGGCTTAGCACTTTTTCAGTTTTTAAAAAGATTTCAGTTCTTAAAGTAATTTAAGGTTCAGAGTAAAATTGAGAAAATACAAAGATATCCCAAATATCTCCACCCAACACATGTACAGCCTCCTGCATTATCAACAATCTCCACCAGGGTAGTACATTTGTTACCATTGTTGACCTTACATTCATGCCTCATTATTACTCGAAGTTCAAGACTTACACGAGAGTAGTAGGAGTAATAAGAGAGTAAACTCTTGGTGTTTACTGTTAGTGTTATATAGGCTATTATTCTGGACAAAGGTAAAATGACACGTACCCACTATGGTAATATCATGCAGAATAAATTTCACTTCTCTAAAGAATTCTTTGTGCTCTACCAATTCATCTCCACCTTCACCCCAGCTTCTGGCAGCCACTGGTCTTTTAACTGTCTCCATAGTTTTTCCTTTTCCATAATATCGTATAGGGAATCATACTGTATATATCCTTTTCAGATTGGCATCTTTTACTTAATAATATGCATTTATGTTTTCTCTACGTCTCCTCATGGCTTGATAGCACATTTCTTTTTTGTGCTGAATAATATTCTAAACCTGCTGTATCACAGTGTATTTATCCATTCACCTCCTGAAGGACCTTTTTGTTGCTTCCAGCAATTATGAATAAAGCTGCTCTAAAGATTCAGGTTTTCATGTGGGCATAACTTTACAAATCTTTGAGTAAATGCTAAGGAGCCACTAAAAGATTGTCAAGTAAGATTGTTTTTTGTCAGATTTTAGAAAAGCTCTATCAAAACATTTTCACATATACAATTATTTCACATATCATTGCAGTTGCATGTGGTAAACAGTGGGGATACTTTTTCAGTTATCTTGATGAAATCTATAATATATGTGGTTTAGGCTTCAGAAGTTTCCTTGCCTATGATATTGACCTTGTGTGCATTACTTTAACTTTTCCCTATCCCAACTTTTATATCCCTGTAATGATCAAAGTAATTCCCCTCTTTCTTTTCAACCTAGAGATGTGGGCAGAACAAAGAAAACTCTGTGTGTGTTTGTGCATGTCCTGTGTGTGTGTGTGTGTGTGTCCCTGTGTCCCCCCTCATTCCACTTCTCCATCTCCTTTTCCTCCTTCTTCTCTTTCTTCTCCTTTTAATTGTCACCTGAGGTCATGGAGAATACTGAAAGTATTGACTATGATGTGGCAGCCTAAAAAAAAAAGTTATGAGAGTGTGTGTGTGTGTGTGTGTGTGTGTGTGTGTAAGAGAGAGAGAAAGACACACACACACAAAGAGATAGGGAGAGAGGCAGAAATATTTCTGGCTGTGTGCCGCACATTTGGGGAATTTTTAATGACTACATTGACATTCTGATGAGGTTTCTCCTGATGCCCTTGACCTCTCCAAGAGATCCCTCTTATCAGACACACTGTAAGCCTCTCCATGAGATGATGGCTATAACCTAATTGTATTGCTGGGTACTGGGCAGAGAGACACTTTTGTTCTCTAAGGGATGATGTACATTTTCATAAGCAATTTTATCTTGACATTTACATTTCAGTTCACCTCATCCTCACATGTGAAAGGTTTTTTAATTATGGAACTGCATACTCAGTCAACATGTTTCATTCTATAAGGAGAATATTTATTTTTAAGCACTGTTTTGTTATGGATTCATTTTGCATCTGTGACAGACACTTGGTGGATACAGAAGTGTTTTCTATTTACTTCAGCATTTGCTTTAATATTTCTTTAGTATATATTTCAATTATTTTTCTTTTTTGAGACAGAGTTTCACTCTATTGCCCCAGGCTATCATGCCACGGCCTCAGCCTAGCCCACAGTAGCCTCAACCTTCTGGGCTCAAGCAATCCTCCTGTCTCAGCCTCCCACGTAGCTGGGACTACAGGCACGCACCATCATGCCAAGCAATGTTTTCTATTTTTAATAGAGACAGGGTTTCACTTTACCCAGGCTGGTCTCATTTACTTATTGATTCAGAAAAATTTTTATGAGCCACTTGTCATGGGCAAGGTCACCATTATAGGCATTGGAGGGAAAATACCAAGTAACACATGAAAATCCCCACCTCCAAGATGCATATAGTGTAAAAAAGCAAAAAAGAAAAATAAATTGTATAGAGAATGCAATTAATGTTTCTCAGAGACGAAGGAAAGGAACTCAGATGGAGTCATTGGGAGACCTCTCTCATAGAGATGACTATGAAATTGAGTTCTGAAGACGGGGTAGGAATCATATAGGGGAGGTCATTTCAGGGGACACCATTTCCGGGGCTGCAACAGTGATGACAACTTGGTGATATGAAATGGTTCACATAAAAATTCCTGGATCAGCTCCAGGCACATATTGGGAAATAAGTGCTGATTTTCTTTTGTTCTGTTAGTTATCATATTTGTTAGTTATCCAAATATGATGTTTGCTGAATTGTTGAAGTTTTCTAAACCATTGGTATTTTATGGAAAAATACGTGCCCCCTGAATCCTCTGGAAAAGCCTTGGTGGGCTTTTGGGTTGGCTGCAGTAGCAATCCTCAGAGTAAGTAGAAAGTGCAAAGTGATTTCAATTGAATATGAACCAAAAAGGCCCTTAGTGGTGTCCCTGCAAGGCGAGGGCCACAGACATATATCAGAGTACACAGCAAATGAAGCAAAGGGTAGCTACAGGCCTTACGGAAAATATGACGAAGGAGAAGAAGGAAACAAGGATTTGGGTAAAGAAATGTAAATAAAGTGAAGCATATATCCAATGTAGCAAAACTCAGCTGGCTTGCTGCATCAGGAGGCTAACAAGTAGACCTCTCATCTCATTTGGATTAGTTTTTCAATTAGCAATATATTCACATGACTGAAGTATCATACAATAAAAAATACGCAGTGAAAAGTCTATTTTTATACCTTTTATTCTATTCCTAGGTTCTTATTCTAATCTCTGCCACCTTGTAGAGCAGCATCACACAATTATAAGCAATTACATGTATAGTTGTGTATATATATGTATATATATTTATTTTTATTTTTCCACACATACTTTTATTCATTTAACAAATATTTATTGAGTGTCTTCTCTGTGCTGGGCAATGTTATATCCAGCAGAGCCAAAGTGATGAAGAAAACAGAAGTTCTCACCCTCCCTGCTATTTTATTCTAGCAAGTGAAGACAGGTAATAAAAAGTAAGTTAACTACAATGT
This sequence comes from Arctocebus calabarensis, assembly GCA_963573935.1. Lineage (NCBI taxonomy): Eukaryota > Metazoa > Chordata > Mammalia > Primates > Lorisidae > Arctocebus > Arctocebus calabarensis. Next base: position 16,556 of record CAUYON010133863.1, read on the forward strand.
GTTAGGTGGTACAAGGACTAGAGCAAAATAAACAAAAATCCAACAGACAAACAGAAAACCCATGGAGCATAATAAGGGTCTAGATGAGAATGTATTTCAATTGAAAATAGAGGAGTGACATTTGAACAGATCTGGTGGAGGTGAGGGAGCAAGTCCCATGGAAACTAGGAAGAGAATGTTCCAGAAGTAAACATTTCTGATTCCAAAGGCAAGCCTGGCATTTTTAAAGAATTGCAAGAAAACCAGTGTGGCCAGGGTGGAGTGAGCCAGTGACAGAGATGAGCTCAGGGAGGTAGGGAGAAAAACAATGCTGGAAAGTAATTCAAGAGATTTTGAGCAGAAATACTTCAGTGCCCTCTCTGCGTGCTGTGATGAGGACAGACCACAGGGAGGCCAGAATCTAGATGACCAGTTATAAGGCAGTGAAATGATTCCAGGCAAGTGGGGCTGAGGACCTGAATCTGGGTGGTCGCTGTGGAAGGGATGCAATGGGGCTTATATAGGAAAATATTTTGGAGTTGAGCAGACGGGATTTGCATGTGAGATGTGAGAGAGGACAGGTGTCCAAGCTGGCAGATCGGAATGCTATTAACTGGTTCAGGAAAGGCATCAGGATGAACAAGTTGTGGGGAAAGGAGATGGGGTTCCACCTCGGATGTGCTAAACTTGGGTGCCCGTCAGACAACTGCATATGTAATTCAGAGAGTCCAGATCAGGGAGAGGATAATGACATTGATAAAATTCAAAGTCATCAAACAGATTCATTCACTCAGGAAGTTATTGAAGGAAAAGTGAGCTTAAAAATGGCATCCCAGGATGTTCTACAGATCCAAGTTCAGCAAAGCAAGGAGAGAAAGGGAAGGGCAGTGGGGGGAGTGAGTGGTGAGACAGTGGAGAGCCAGGAGACTGGGAGAAGAATGAGCTCTGAGGAGCAGAGTGGACGGACCCTGTCAGAGGTGCTGATGGCCAGGTGAGATCACGATGAGGATCGCACACACAGACATGCTCACAGACACACTCAGACACCACATACTACATCTGCTTTTTCCCACTTAAATATATTATGAAACTTTTGCTTTTTGCTTTTCTTTTCATGCCATTAAAATTTTCCTAAAGCAGTACTTATAAGGGATGTTTCAGATTTGTCAGCCAGATGTATAATAATGTGCTCACTAATCCTGCAGGGCTGGCCTGTTTTATTAGTTTCTATTTTAATCTAAATTGTGTGAAACAGACCACTGCCAAATCCTTAGGCACATTCATAATTATGTCCTTAGGATAAATTTTATTAAGTAAAAATTGCTAGGTCAAAAATGGCGGAAATCTTTAAGGGTTTTTATATATATTCTTAAATTGCCTTCAGAAATGTATCTGAACTCCCAGTTCACTCACTTACAATGAATATTGATGTCATCCCTGCCAATTACTTACTCTGGGTTATCTATTTAGGGCTTGTGTGCACTGCCCTGTGTATTTTAAAGTCTCAATGAATTGCTCTTTACTAATGATATAAATAGAAAATCATTGTTTTTGTAAATATTTGATCTTTTCTTGTATGATAGATTCTACATAAGAAGCGTCAGCCTTCTAGAAGGAATAGCCCAGAAATACCACAAGAGTTTTCATAGGCCATTAGTGATCAGTTATTTGAAAGACAGTTTAACATTCTGGATTTAATAACAGAAAGACAAAATTAAAAGGAATGGTGGTATAGAACTCCTGTTACTAATAACGACACTACTTAGAATACAACTGTCACTTTTCTAGGCTAGCAATAAAAAAAATATTAAATAATGAAATTTTTTTCTTTGCTTACAATACCTTTCTCCAAAGATATTTTACCCCATTTCTTTGTTCTTTCTCCATATACTCTTATCATTTTTGATTTGTAGATATGTGATTATTTTTTAATTTTTCTCCTTTAAGACTTAAGAAATAAATTTAATTCTATGTTAATGTATCAGTTACTATATTGGGGAATGATTAATTCTTCATCTATCCAACTTTTGGAAGAAAACTAGGTTTCTGGAAATAGACTTGATTTTCCAGACAGATTTTTGTTCTTTTATTGTGACCCTGTTTATCTTCCTCTGATTGGTTGGAAAGGCCGCAAGAGCCTCTCTTAATTTATAATGTTGAATTTCCTTTTGCTCTCTCCTGGGTTTCATTTCTCCCAAACGATTCCTTCAGCTGCACATCATTGAGCAAGGAAGACACCAAGGAATGTACAGCGAGGCTGGCTGGCTGCCTCGTCCAGGGAGGCCACATCGGATCATCCTGCTCTGCCCAACCAGATGTCCTCCACTACACCATTTATGAACCTGTGGCCTGTTTGGGTCCCATAAGAAAATGACCCAGAGTCTAAGAGGTCAGAAGAAACAATGATTTGATTTATAAAATAAATCTTTTGGGCCAGGAGTGGAGGCTCATGCCTATAATCCTAGCACTCTGGGAGGCGAACGCAGGTGGATTGCTGGAGCTCAGAAGTTGGAGACCAGCCTGAACAAGAGCAAGGTTGGTCTTTACTAAGAATAGAAAAATCAGCAGAGCATCCTGATGGGCACCTGTAGTCCCAGTTACTTGGGAGGCTGAGGAAAGAGGATCTCTGGAGTCCAGGAGTTTGAGGATGCTGTGGGCCACAATGATGCCATAGCACTCTATCCAGGGCAACAGAGAGAGACTTTGTCTCAAAAAAGTAAAATAAAACAAAGTAAAATAAAGTAAAATACAACATCTATATTTATATCTTAAAGACATATGCAAGCAAAACATTTTTAAATTCCTGATTTCCTCCACACATACGTGTTAACTATTATAATCTTTGCCTTTGGAGGAGGAGCCAAGATGGCAGTCTGTAGCCAGCTTTCTGCATATGCTCCCGTCCAAAAGGAGAGTTAAAGGACAGAAATTTAGCAGAAAGCCAACAGCTGGGAACTGAGCCAAAAGAGAAGGTCGAAGAATGCACATCAACCCTGCTGGAGCGACCTGCAACGACAAGGATACAAATAAAAGGTACAGAACACATCACCAAGTGGACGGGAGTACCCTCCCCCATGAGAGTGGCTTGCAGTATACGCCATACCTCCATACAAACAAGCGAGCAGAGTTCAGATGTCCTCCCACTCTACCCCATGGGAGAGACCCTCTAAAAACCGGACCTCCTTCCCCTACTAGGGTGCCGTGGCACTCTCCTGCCAGGCATAAAACTGTATATATTCTCTACCTGCAAGTTGGAACTCTTGGCACTCCCCTCCACTCTCACCCTCTGGTCTGGAGGTCTGTCCTCCATGGAGTCCAGATTCTTGGACATTTTCTCGAGGGCTGTGGACAGGGTGTGGGCTGTTGCTGATCTGTGCTGTTTTCCTGGCTCGGGAGTGGTGAGAGGAAAGTGAGCCAAGAGGAGGCTGAACTGGAGAGATGGTCCCACGCGGCACCAAGCGGCAGTGCCGAGAAAGCTTTGCTAAATTTCAGCCGCACCTGGCCCTCAGGGGATGACAGCTGAGACAAAGGGCAGAAGCTCACAGACTGAGTCAGGACTATTAGCAGCCCAGCGTCTCTTCCACAGGGCAGAAATTCTGTAAACTTGTTCTGTTCTATCAGCAACATCAATCAGGGACAGGGCTGGAACTGAGTGAATTGCCCCAGCCCCTATCAAGTACCCAGGTTGTCAGACCTCACCTCCCTCGTGCCAACACCGACATAAGTGGTGGACTGGCTGGGAGCCACAGAGCCCCTTGTGACCTAGGCAGGCGCAAACCTCTAAAGCATCTGCTCATTGGAGGGAACTGGATCACAGCCCTGCAGGGTTACCAGAGACTGGGTGTGACAGAGGGGCAAGGTGGGAAAGGAGGCATCAACCTTCCCAGACTAATTTACTGGCTGGGGGGAGGGCCTCTTGAGCTCACAGAACCCTGGAGCGAGTTACACTAAAGCTGCCAGCAGACTCCTGCTATCTAGTCACCAGAGACTTTTCAACTCTTTGATTTGAGGTTGGTACTGGCTGGGACAAAGGATTGGGACCTCTTCAACTGGGCCAATCACCCGAGGACTTCCCAACGTGGTACCCTGGGTGTGTGGTAGTGGGAAGGTTTGATTTTCTTTTTCCAATTGTTGTGGAATTGTTGTGGGGGGGCATAGTGACCTGACTTCTGGTATTTCTCCACAGCTCAGATTCCAACACAGAGTAACCGATTCTCTAGGGTAAGACAGAGACCAGCTGAAAATAAGACAGAGCCACTTAACCCCACCACATCAAGAAGGGCCCCAGTTTCACAGGCAGTGGCAAAGTACACGTTGGCAAAACCGTAGGGGAAAAGGTACAAACACCAGTCCCAGCTTATAGGCAAAGGAAGGACTGGTCAATCACTACTCCTAGAACCCCCAACCCAACTTATTCTTACCTACTCACCCAGCCAAATGGTCCAAAATAAATATGGGGCGGAATCAGCAGAAAAGCTCTGGAAACATGAACAACCAGAGTAGATCAACCCCCCCCAAGGAAAAATTTGTCAGACACAAATGACGATCCTATGCATAAATAGATGGCTGAAGATGTCAGTAATCGAATTCAGAATTTGGATTGCAAACAAGATCAATAAAATAGAGGAAAAATTGGAATTAGAAATTATGAAAGCATTTCAAAAATTGTCTCAAGAAGTCAAGGAATTCAAAGATCAAATGACCAAAGATTTTGACACATTGAGACAAGAAGTTGCAGCCCTCAAAGATCTGAGAAATACAGTAGAATCCCTCAGTAACAGAATGGAGCAAGCAGAAGAAAGGATTTCTGACATGGAAGACAAAGCTTTTGAACGCT
>CAUYON010133864.1:0-10546 GCA_963573935.1 Arctocebus calabarensis
ATCAAGAAAATGCCATGAAGGCTATCTGTAACAGTACGATGAAAACATTTCTGAATGTATATGAATCATGCCCTATGATTGCACCAATGTACAGAATTATGATTCAATAAAATTATAAAAAAATTAAAAAAAAAAAAAAAAGAAATTATGTTTGTTTTCTTAGAGGTCCCAGAAACAGAAGAAGGCACAAGGTACTCTGTTAAGTCTGGCTCTCTTGCTTATAATGATATTGTTGGGCTAAATATATTTTAGTGTTTATCAGTAGTTAATTTTTTTGTTGTTGAATTATATATGGATACACCAAAATTTATACATTTATTTCTCATGTCATTTCACCTTTCCAGTGTTTAGCTATTTTAAATAAAGTTGCTTATTATCTTCATATATAATAAGTCTTATGTGAACATACTTTTTCATTTCAACTAGCTAAATAACTGAATGAAATTAATGAGCTATATGAATATTTGCTTTTATAAATATCAACCTAAACTATAAACAGATAAAGCCTCTCTAAAAGGAAAATATATTTATTTGGGAATAGAGCATTGTGATGAAAATACACATGTGATAATAGACTATGTACACATTCGGGGGAGGTAAAGAAAAACAAATGTTTTTAAAGGAAGAAAAGAGGATTACATATTTGTTTTGAAACAATTATATTTGGCTGCAAAGATCAATAGCAAGGGTAATGCTCATCTGATGATGGACAGGTGATTGCTGAACAAATGTCCTTGGAAAAGTATTTTGGGCATGAGGTTGTGAAGGCCTTTGGGCAAGGTTATGGTTTTTGCAGTCCTTTGCAATACTTTTTATTATCAGGAACACACACGTGGAGAACCTTGTCTTTATGACTTTCCCTGGCTTTATTTGTCAGGGTATTTTTTAACATCAGGGACTGCGTTTTGATTCTGACAACTTTTGCATTTCCTTCTTTTGATCAAGATATTTTTCCAGAGGCATTACTGTTCAATCATCCTGTAGTTAATGTTGATACCCCTTGGTGTCTGGATGAACCTTTCCTGGAAGCTGGTCTCATGTTACGTTATGGGGAGTGATTCACAACTAGGATTCAGAGTCAAAACCCTTTTAGCCACCTTTGAGCCACAGGGAGGTTTGAAGGGAGTAGCTCTAGGCTAAGTCTACCTGGAGTTCATTATTGTCTTCAATTTGGGTCTGTTCAATTTTTTGCATTTATCCCAAATTGCTGGGCCAGCATTATTTTTAAGAGTTGTACTTCTGCAAAACATTTTAACAAGCAATAGATGCAAAGTTTTAAAAGGGAAAATACAAAGTAAAAGTAATATGATAATTCTAGTTTGCATAATGGTTTAGAGGCATGAACCTAGGCTTAAAGACAACACGATGAACACAGGCAGTTGAAAATAGATGACCGATAGAAAACTAGGTGAGACCTGTTGTAACTATATGCCCTGTTTTCTTATTTTGTGTAAATATGCCTCAACTTTCACAGAGGAATTTATCTAGATATAGCATGTATTATTAGCAATAGTGCAAATATTTTCTTATTTAACCAATGGCTACTGAAGGATTTGTTAAGTAGGGTCTGTTAAATTACCAGCAGAAGCTAGTGGCTGTACATTTTCAGTTAAGTGGGTGTAAGAGTCTAATTATGATGTGCAGTCTGTTCAATGTCTTAAGAGAAGCTGTATACAGTGGGAAAACATCAACTTTTTCCTCCCAATTTGCAGTTTGAATAACTCCAGTCATGTCATTGGGCAGTTTGGTGAACTTCTTTGGCTCATATATGAGGCCAAATTTTACAAAGAGGTGTCCAACATTTAGAGAGTATTTTATAAAATTTTATAAAAATATTTTATAAATAAATGTACATTTAGCTTCTATTTCCCATTTTCCGTACGTACTATGTAACTCTAGGAGTAACTTTTGAGATACCTCTATAACCCATGTTTCCAACTGTATCCTATTTATAAAGAGAGAGAGAGAGAATTCTATTGAACTTATATAAAATCATATTGTCATAAACAGAAGAATACTCTCAAAAGTTTTGTAATGTTGGAAGAATCAAGTAGGGAGAAAAGCATGTGCTTCCATCTTTATTCACACAAGTGTATTTTACCAGATTATTATAGTAAACTGTATTATGTTATAGATAGCTTCAAAGACCAAAGTTTTCCTTAAATTTGAAAAATAAATCATTTAAGTAAAGAACCAACAATATTTTAAATAAAAGTTAGAAAAACGTTATCGTCATTAATTACATAATTTTAGATAATTGTTTTTTTATTTTGCTGGATCTTGATTATCAGTTTCATTACTAGAGTTCTGGAAATTTTTAATTAACTCATTGAGCATAAAATTATCTGAAGTCTGTGCTCAAGAGAACTTGTTAGCCTTTTCCATGCAAAGCAATTTTGTACCATTGCTAATTATAAATGCTTTTAGTGAAAAATTCAAAACAGTAGCTAGGTGACAAAAACCAGAATAGCCATGGTTAAAATCTAATGGAAGGTCACAATTGGTAAGGAAATGTACTCATTTCTATTACATATAGCATTTTAAGATAACACCAGAATCATGACTGACAACATCCCATTAGGATAATCAGATTTATATAAATTTCATATAACCTTTAGGATATTTATATTAATATCATACCCATAGAAGCATAACTTTAGAAAAGATTTGACATAGCCCAAATTATTCATGGTAGTATTCTATTTTTATGAATTTGTATAATTTGTAATACATCTGTATCAATAACATATTCATACATATAACTAAAAGATATACTGCCACTTGTCAATCGACAATGCCTCCCAAACAATTTACCTGATAAGCCTAAACATTTAATACTTTTATAAGATAAGAGATTCATTCTTTGATGCCCAAGGGCCTAAGTGGAAATTACTAGAATTAATTTTAGATTGAAAAAGACTTCATATAGGATTTTCAACTTGAGGAAACATGCCAAAGATGTCTAAAGGTCCAAAACATTTGATCAGAACAGAATCACAGGTGGTTGTAAAATAAATCATTAATTCAACTAGAGCTGTAACCAAAAGACTCTGGTTACCAGACACTTGGAAAGTTAGTAGGGAAAGGGAAATAAATAAAGACTGGTTAATGGATAGAAAAGTGTATCTAAGAAGTGAAGCAAGACAGAGGTGTTTACTGTCACTACTATCAGCATTGTACTGTAAGTCCTAGTCCGAGCACTCAGGCAAGAGAAGGAAATGAAGAGTATCCAAATCAGGGAAGAGGAGTTCATAATATTGCTTTTTGCTTACAACATGATCTTGTATCTAGAAAATCCCATGGACTCAAAGACTCATAGAATTGATAAATAACTTCAACAAAGTCTTAGGTTATAAAATCAAAGCAGGTAGATCAGTATCATTTTTATAATTAATAACAGTCAAACTGGAAGTCAAATCAAGACTTTATACCATTCACAACAGCTAAAAAGAAAATGAAATATTTAGGAATATGCTATATTTAATCAAAGAGGTGAAATATATCTACAAGGACTAGCGTAAAACACTGATGAAAGAAATCACAGATGACACAAACAAATGAGAAAACGTCTCATGCTAATGGATTGGTAGAATGAACATTGTTAAAACATCCATACTGTTCAACATGATTTATAGATTCAATGCAACTCCCACCAAAATATTCCCAATGTCATATTTCATATATCTAGAAAAAATAATTCTACACTTCATTTTGAACCAAAAAAGAGCCTGAATAGCTAAAGCAATCTTAAGCAAAATGTATAAATCTGGAGGCATCGCATTACCATACTTCAAATTATATTAAACTCTAAGTCAGTGGTTCTCAACCTGTGGGTTGCCACCCGCAGGAACTGTATTAAAGGGCTGCAGCATTAAGAAGGTTGAGAACCACTGCTCTAAGTCCATAGTAATTGAAAGAGTATGGTATGGGTATAAAAATATGACACAGACCAATGGAGCAGAATAGAGAACCCAGAAAGGAAACCATCTGCCTATAAGCAACCGAGCCTTGACAAAGCAGAGAACAGCACAGATACCCTGAGGAAAGGAAGTCCTATTTGATAAATGGTTCTCTATCAGGAGAACTGGATAGTCACATGCAGAACCACTGTCCCTCACCATATATAAAAATGAATTCAAGATGGATAAAAGACTTAACTGTAAGGCATGAAACCATAAAAATGCTAGCAGAAAATGTAGGAAAACTTCTTTTAGACTTTAGCCTAGGCAAAGAAGTAATAATGAAGACCCCAAATGCAAATACAGCAACAACAAAAATAAATACATTGGACTTGATTAAATTAGTTTCTTTACAGCAACAACAAAAATAAATACATTGGACTTGATTAAATTGAAAAAGTTTCTACACAGCAATCAATTGAGATAACGTCTTCACATCCTAAAATCCACAGCAAGACTGGAAAAACGAGAACCACATGTACACAACAAAGCAAGTAGACAATAGGAGAAAATGTTTCCAAGCTATAATTCAACAAAGGGTTAATATCCAGAATCTACAAAGAGCTCAAAATCAGCTAGACAAAAATCAATGATCCCATTAAAAGTGGGCAAAAGACATGAACAGAGCCTTTCGGAAGAAGATAGACAAATGGCCAATAAACACATGAAGAAATCCTCAACATCACCACTGGAGAAATGGAAATTAAAACCACAATGAGATAACACCTTACCCTGTCAGAATGGCCAATATTAAAAAGTGAAAAAAACAACAGCTGCTGACAAGGATGGTAATAGAAAGGAATGCTGCTGGTAGGAATGCAAATTAGGACATTGCCTATGGAAAACAGTATGGAGATTCCTCAAAGAAATTAATATAGACTTGCCCTTTAATCCAGCAATCCCACTTCTTGGTACCTACCAAAAGAAAAAGAAGTCATTTTATGAAAAGGACACCAGCACGTGAATGTTTCTTGCAGTACAATTCACAATTGCAAAGATGTGGAATCAAACTACGTGTTCATGAGTTTCATGAGTGTATCAACAGAATGTGCTATATGTATGCCATGGAATACTACTCAGCTATAAATAGGAATGAAATCATGTCTTTTTTTAAGTTGCATGGAATTGGAGATGATTATTGTAAATGAAGTGTCTCAAGATTGGAAAAACAAGCACCACATGTACTCTTTACTAATTGGGAAGTAATCTGTGGGCGCAGATGAGCACAAAGAGATGTAAAGGTCACAGGAAATCAAAAAGGGTAAATGGGGACACTAAAACCCCCTATGTAAACATTATGAATGATATCTATGTAACAAAAACATTTGTACCTTTTAATATTTTGAAATAAATAAATTCTAAAGCAGGAAGCACACATGAACTTGTTCATTGGACCTTAGAAGGAATTGTTTAACTTTACTCAAACATTTAATGCACATTCTTTTGAGCTTAGCACCTGCAGCATAATATATTACTATGTGTTGAAGATATAAAGTTATGTAAAATCTTCCTTTAACTTCAAGGAGTTTTCATGCTCAAAAGATAAAAATCAACGTTGAGACTATGTTAAAAATGATAAGAGACATATCTAGCATATATGTACATATATGATCCATAAATTTCATAATATTAATAATAATCATGCTGCTATTGTGAATTATGTTAGCCTATATTTTCTAGCTTCAAAAATAGTACTGTACGGTAGTGGCACATAGCCTAGTTATTTCCCATATCTGCTTTGAGCACAGCGTGTGTTTGGTCTTTTGAAGTCCTATATCTTGGCGCACTAGAGTTTTCACGGCTAGAAAAAGCGAGTCTTTTCCAAAAGGTTCTTCAATCAAGAGTTATAAACTTGTGTGAGACCAGAAAGAAAGCTGAAGAAGAGTATAAATGTAGCATGATGACTTCAGCTGGCAGACTGGTTTCTAAGTATAACTAAAGTATCCTTAAAAACTTCTAGAGAAAACCCTTGGTGCATAATGGAGGGAGTTTATTTCCTCTTAGGCCTGTTGGAGAGAGGTGGTAGCTCGTAAATCTCTCTTCATGTTTGAAACTACAGGTTGTAAAAGCTTGGAAATACTGGATATAATTAAAATAAATCCCAATCAATTGAGTTAACATCTTCATACCCTACAATGTTTGTTTCCACCCAAATAAAATGAACAAAATTCTGTGGGATGCTTATCAGAAGTGAGTACAGGCAGCAGTATTGAGAGTGTTTTTGTTTCTTGGTTTTTTTTTTAAACTAAAGTAATTTGGGGATTAAAAAAAATGACAGTTATGTTGTTTGTATTTTTTGCCGGTTCAGAAAAGAAATGTTTGCTATCAAAGAATAAACTAAGAATCATAAGTTGGAAATTCTCTCATAGAAATAGTTGTTTTATATAACATATTATATTATTAACAATTACTATTACTATTATTTCTATTCAACTTATTCTGAAAAAATTATACATTCACTAGTAGTTTCAAAAATAGTACAGAGAGGGTCTATGTATGCACCAGTTTTTGCCAATAGTGACATTTTATGCAGCAATTTTTCTGGTCATGATATTGATATTGGAAAATTGTGATTAAAATAGAACAATTTCTTAAATATTACAAACTACTTACACTCACCCAAGATTAAATCAATAATGAATGCTGTTGTAACTATTAAAGAAATTGACCTATTGTTTAAAAACTTTTGAAACACAAATTTCACTGGAAAATTTTACCAAGTGCTTAAAAAAGAATTAATGTAAATTCTATACATCCTCTTCTGGAAAACAGTATGTGATGTTCTCTTGATAAATTTACTCTTTTATCATTTATGATCTAACTTCCATTAACTCAGATCACATTCTTTTCTTTGAAGTCAACTTTAGTATTAATACCTTTATCATCATTTCAACTGTCTTTTTGATTTTTCCATCCTTTATATTTTCAATTTGTGTACTTATATTCAAAAATGAATTTATGACCCATTGAAGCAGAGAGTAGAGGTTATGAGGTGGAGTGAGGTGTGGGGTTAAAACAAAATTTTTTTTTATTTGTTTCATGTAAAAGGGTAAACCTCAGTTCCGGTAACCCCTCAGCTATGTGTGAAAGTGGCCCACCATTCTTTTTCACCTGCACATTTAAATATTTCTCACAGTTTCTCCCTTTTATCATTTTCACCCACTTCTAGTACATTTCCTTTGTTACAATCAGAGGTATTCTTTTAAAATATATAGCTAATCAGGAAGAACTCTGTTTAAAAAATTTCAGGGCTTCCTGCAGCATTTAACATTAAGAATAAGAACGAGCAAAGGCTCAATATGTTTTCGAAGCTGTCTGTCCAAATATTGCCTCAATTCCAATCCAGTATCTTTTGAGTCTGCCTTTCATAGCCTATATGCTCCAGCCACACTGAACTTGGACTTCTTCAAAGGAAAGCAGACAGTCTTACATCTTTAGATATTTGTTCGTTTTATTGCTGTTAAATAATTATGTATATATGTGTATAATTAAATTTCAAACTCATGTGAGGGTACAACTGGATTCCAATGTTAGATGGAGTCCCTGGTGTAGCTGTGTCCCACCCCTGGGAGGTGTGCCTTATACTTCATGCTGACATCCGTAAGAGTTTTCCCCACATTTTCTGACAGGGTTTTTATAATTTCATGTCTTAGATTTAAATATTTCATCCAGACTGAGTCAATTTTTGTAACTGGTGAAAGTGCAGGTCTAGTTTAGTCTTTTACATATGGTTATCTAGTTCTCCCAGGACCATTTATTGAATAGGAATTCTTTTCCCCAGTGTATGCTTTTGTTTGGTTTATTGAAGATCAGATGGCAACTAGAGACTAGTCTCAACTCTTGGTTTTCTATTCTATTCCATATGCCTATGTTTCTATTTCTGTGCCAATACCAAGCTGTTTAGATCACTGTGGACTTGTACTATCACCCTAACTCTGGTAGAGTGAGGCCTCTGGCATTGTTTTTATTACTAAGAATTGCCTTTGTTATACAGGGTTTGTTTGTTTGGTTTTGGTTTTATATAAAAAGAAGAACTATTTTTCTCAGTTCTTCCAAGTATGATTTTGGTATTTTAATGGGGATTGCATTGACTCTGTAGATTGGTTTGGGTAGTATAGACATTTTGGCAATGTTGATTCTTCCCGGCCAAGAGCACAGTATCTTCTTCCATTGTTAATTCCTTCTGCTATTTCTTTTCTTAGGTTTCATAATTCTCTTTGTCCAGATTCTTCACTTCTTTTGTTAGGTATATTGCTAGGTATTTCATTTTTTTTTTTTTTTGAAGCTACTGTGAAAGGAATTGAGTCTTTGATTAGCTTCTCAATTTGGCTGTTATTGGTGTATACAAAGGCTACTGATTTGTGGACATTGATTTTATACCCTGTATTTCTTGATCAATTCCAGGAGTCTTATGGTTGAGTCTCTGTGGTTTTCTATGTATAAGAGCATATCATCAGCAATGAGTGAGAGTTTGAACTGCTGTGCACCCATTTGAATGCCCTTTATGTCCTTCTCTTGTCTGATTGTGTTGGCTAGAACTTTTAGAATTATGTTGAATAGTAGTGGTGATAGAGGACATCCTTGTCTGGTGCTACTTGGAAGGTTTTCAGTTTTACTTCATTCAGTATGACATGAGCTGTGGGTTTGTCCTAGATGGCTTCAAACAGTTTAAGCAGTGTAGCACTTATGCCTATATTCCTAAATGTTCTTGTTAGAAAAGGATGCTGAATTTTATCAAATGCTTTTTCTGCATCTATTGAGAACATCATATGGTCTTTTTTGCTTCTTTTGATATGGTGAATTATGTTTATGGATTCACATATGTTAAACCAATCTTGCATCCTGGGATGAAGCCTATTGATTGTGATGTATAATTTTTTTAATATGTAACTGTAATCTATTAGCCAATATTTTATTGAGTATTTTTGCATTGATATTTATTAGTGAAATTGGTCTGTAGTTCTCCTTTATTTGGGTCCTTTCCTGGTTTTGGTATCAGAGTGATGTTTGCTCCATAGAACATGATGGGGAAGGTTCCTTCCTTCTCAGCATTTTGGAATAGGTTTTGCAGGATAGGTACAAACTCTTCTTTGAAGGTTTAATAGAATTATGGTGTGAAGCTAGCTGGTCTAGAGCTTTTTGTTGTTGTTGTTGTTGTTGGAAGCTCTTTCTTTTTTTAAATAATGGTTGACTTTATTACCAGGAATATATAAATACATGGATCATGCCTTATGTTTTCCATCATTGGGTATATTTATTTAACACTCTTTTTACTCCTCAGCTAAAATTAGAATTTAAACTACTGATTAGCAAAAATTAGAACTTCATTGTTTCCTTTTGCGTTTTATGGTTTACTTTTATTGTTTCTTCAGTCGCCGAGCTTGCTATTGGTCAGATCAAGAGATCTACTTTTTCCTGGTTAAGTCTAGGGAGATGATGTGATTCCAAGTATTGGTCCATTTTCTCCATATTGTCAAATTTCTGGACAGAGGGTTTCTTGTAGTCTTCAGATATTTTCTTGTATTACTGTGGTATCTATTGTTATTTCTTTTTTTTGTTTCTGTCTGAGGTTATTAGAGATCTCACTTTTCTTTTTCTAATTAATCTGGCTAAAGATTTATCAATTTTGTTTATCTTTTTGAAGAAACAACTTTTGTTTCACTAATTTTCTGAATGATACATTTATTTTCAATTTCATTTATTTCTGATTTAAGTTTGGTTATTTCTTTTCTTCTGCTAGGCTTGAGGTTGCATTGCTCTTCCTTTTCCATTTCCTTGAGATGTTTCATTAGGTTGTTGATGTGCTCTCTTTCTGTTTTTCAGATGTAAGCATCTGATGTGATAAATTTCCCTCTTAAGACTGCTTTTGCCATATCCCACAGGTTTTGGTAGCTTGTAGCTTCATTATCGTTATATTTGAGAAATTTAATAATTTCCTTTTTTATCTCCCCCTTGACCCAAATGTCATTCAGCATAAGGTTGTTTAGTTTCCATGCCTTTGTGTGGGGATGAAAATTTATATTGGAGTAGAGTTCTCCCTTTATTGGCTTGTCATCTGAAAAGATATAAGCTATAATTACAATTATTTTAATTTTGTTGAGGTGTGATTTAGGTCCTAAGATAAGATCTATTTTGGAGTATGAGCCATAGGCTGATGAGAAAAATGAATATTCATTAGCTTTGGACATCTTTAGATATTTGTACACTCTTTCCACATTCTCTTTGTTATCTCCTACTTATCCTTAATTATTTCCTATTCATCTTTAAATGGAGAACATTTATATTATACTTCCCTTAGGTTTAAGTCAATATTTGCTACATAGCAGATGCATAATTACTGATTCTCTTTGCATATTGTTATTTGGGGTTGGAGAAGGAAAAATAGAGTATAAAATTGAGAGATTAATTCTAATACTTGTGACATGTTTTTATTTTTTATTTTTTTATTTTTTTATAATATTTTATTTTATTTTTTTGAATCATAGCTGTGTACATTAGTTCAACCATGGGGTACAGTGTGGGGGCTTCACATGCAATCTGAGATATTTTATCAACCTGATTGACATACTGTTCATGATATTTTCTTG